>JAODUP010000228.1:547500-607500 GCA_025642065.1 Paralvinella palmiformis
GTGATGTTTACCATATGAAATATCCTACACCTACAAGTATTACTGGGATTCGACGCCACGGCGTATAGATCTGCAAGATAGTTCATTACCAGCTGCTCCACGTAAGACGACATTATGGAAAGGATGATGAAGATCACTTATAACGATCAACGTTAATAGCCAACGGGTGAGCGGAACACGTCTCCCGTGTGATGAGTCGAGACATTAATTTCTAAATTGGCTGTTATGACAAACGCTATGACAACTTTAGGCACGAACTCTCTCTCCAACAGTATACGGAACAATGCAGAAGATGAAATACTCCCGTAGTACATATAATAACAGACTGCACTACAGACATCTAAGTTTCCGGGTTTAATTGCTGGTTTTTGCTTCTGAAAACTTGACCATAGCCGAAAAGGTTTCAGAATCACTCTCTCACTCATTCACTAACTCACTCACTCACTCAATCAATCAATCAATCACCCAATTACTCACTCACCCACACGCTGGCACACGTACTCACTCAATGACTCATTCATTCACTCACTCATGTATTGACTCACACCCCGACTGACTCATTCATCGACTCAATCACCAACTTACTCATTCAAAGTTTCAGCAAATAACGACTGGGAAATGGCTCAGTAAACCGGAGAGTGTCAAGGACACGACAACAATCAGTTGGTGAATTTAATTACTATTGATTCTCTATAAAACCGTGTTCTCCCTCTCACATATTTCGCGAGGGTGTGCTGATATCATTCGCCATAACACTCGCATGTCTTCAGCGCAAGTCGTCTCTGTATAAATGATAACATTCATAGCTACGTCGACCAATAATCTAAACTTATCTAAACCCCTGTCACTTATTATCGCCTAGACTCTCTTCTTCTTCCCTGCCGAGCTGAAGATGCTGCTGTGATAGGAACAGCGTTATCTTTTTCTAGTTATTGTCATCATATTTGTTATAATAAATGCTAGGAACAACAACACTTGAGGCCATATATGTTAATTTGTTTCGTGTCACTGATCATACAGATTATCTCGTAATTGGTATCATCATAAAGGGAGCATCACCGGAGACAGAGACATCGGACGGAAGATGGAGATAAGAGATTGACGACTAGTTGGTGAGTTGACGAATCGGATGTAAGCTTAGAGAAAATAACATCTTCGTCCACCGACCGGCAAGATGGTTGTTTGTTGACAGGATAACATACCGCGCGCATACATGAATGCACACACACACACATACACACACACACACACACACACACACACACACACACACACATATATATATATATATATATATATATATATATATAGAGTGAGAGAGAGAGAGAGAGAGAGAGAGGGAGACAGAGAGAGAGAGATAGATAGAGACTTCCACAATTAGAACCTCCTTAGAACAATTTGTATCTCCTACAGATAATGCTAGCCGTCAAAATGGCTTTTTATAAACAACAAGAGTATGTACTGATAGAGGAATATCAGAACCAAGGTGGCTTAACGTGATCAAGAAATGAATATTATTTTAATATTAATTAGAGCAAAACACATAGATAGATATCTTATATTAACGGGTTTGTGGTAAATATATATATATAAACACGAATGCTCATCATCACACATTGTCATAAATCTAGCTACAGACACAAACCTGGACATACGTGTACACACGTGCACAAGTATATGCATACGCCTAAACACACGCACACACGTAAATAACAATTTGGGATATTATTATATTACATGTTATTTGTACAGCCCCTTTGAATAGTTCCTGCTAGTAAAGACGCTTTTTAAAATATACTTTATATATATATATATATATATATATATATATATATATATATATATATATTATAAGGCGACTCGTGTCTACTGGTAGCAGCGTTGTACCACAGATGACTACCACTTGAGTTCGAACCGTAGCCCATTTAACCTACCATGTGCACCAATATAGTCATAAAACATCAATCATCAATCATTATATATATATATATATATATATATATATAAAAACGCACGCACGTTAACACACACATGCACGCACGCACACTGCAGCAGGGATGTAGTAAATTAACTATGTGTGTCATGGGAAGTGATTCGTCACATACGAATGGTGTTATATATTCCATAAATGTCCTCTTTAAAGGATTTTGTTTCATAGGAAATATTTCTGAAATAGCATTAATTTCGAATTTATTTAAATGGTGTGGGTTTAGCTTTCTCTGTTATGCCGTCATAACCCTAACAAAAAGTAATCAGCTCGAGATTGATTAGACATCGGAACAATTAAAACAAATTGGGAAAAAAATGGCATTGATATGACGTCAGCCAATGGACGTATTATCAGCAAGGTTTTGTATTGCCGATGTTGCAAAAATTAAAACGAACGTTTTTTAGACGTTGTACCGACATAGGACGCCCGCTGTATGCCAACATGAGTTAGTTTTACTTTATGTCACTTATAATCTGATATTAGATATCAGTACAGAACAGACCCCTGATGGGTAAGTTTATGTGGAAAAAGTTAATATAATCTGGTTGAAAATGATATTAAATATAAAGCTGATCTTCGTACACTCTACGATTTATGGAGATTTTTATCGACACAAGTAAAGGAGATTATATAACCCGCGATCATTGTTTAGGGGGGGGGGGAAGATGATGGTTGATGTTAGAAGAGACATGCGTATGAAATCTGTGACGATTCTCTACTGGCAGGAGATATTTGTTGACATTATAGTATGTGTCGTCATGATAAACATCATGAATATCAACCAATTATCGTCGTCTAATTTTACGAATTTGGACTACAACAAACATTTAACACAGATACTAATAGTACAGTACTATGAAACGTCAATTATAGGTATACTATTTTAATATCAATTCACGATACTCAACGTAATCATGCCATCGTAGGATAGATGTAAAGCTATATTTCAAGCCGTGTAACACTCATCTCATGTACATAATCTTGTCTTAAGATATTTCACTAATCTGCATTGATAGATCCAGGATAAGTGGATTTGTTGACCGGTAAATTAGCGGGATCTTCCTTCAGGTGGAAGATGGTTTCTATTACTTAGATCCAGATTATCGTCTTAGTCGACCTGACAGAGTCTAGTCAGTGATACGAGGGATGTTTATAATATTATGAATACAAACTCAATAATATTTTATTTCCTGTATCTAATGGACATAAGCGATTAATTGGCATTGGTATAACCTACCTTTTGTTGTTGACCCTACTGTATTTCGTTAACCAATAGCATCTCCTAAATGGTGATTTCAAATATTACATCTGTTAGTAAATATAAAAATTAAAGATGTTATCTACTCAATTTTATATAAATTAATTATAAAATTTGGTGCTAAAGCTGGATTTTGGTTTCGGTGCTTCCCAAATAAAAGATTTATATAATATCCAAAATTTCTAATTATTATGAACTTAGTCACATTATAGTTCTGTTAAATAATTCTTTCTAGAGATACTTAACTTCGTCATTTTTGAGTAATTTAATACTTCATTCCGGATCAGGAACTATTCAATCGCCAAGACATTTTATCCCCGAGCCAAGAAAGCTGTGATATTATTAATGAAAATATATTGCTTCAGAACAGGGTAGTTTTTCAAGTTTAAAGTACATTATTGCTATTACTGACTATCATAAAATGTCTAATTGTAAATTTATAAATTTTTCTTTTAATTAATTGTATAATTTAGTACATCTGTACATCATTTATCACGGTGAAGGTATTAACCAGATATAAAATTTCGTGCTTTCCATACATTCCATATATTAAACTTACTGAGCATGAAAGTATTAATGGCCTATACTATACTATACAATATTTGGCTACGTTTGTTGATACAATCTATTACAGTTATCCACTATAATACCACAATTGTAATACTCTCCAACGACATTTCAAAAACAATACCCATGTTCGAATTATCACCATATTCAATATTAATACATCAATTAAAGCAATTTAGTATTTGATTTGTTTGATATCATGCACTCCTGCTATAAGCCAACATTATATGTTAACGTTTGACTCATCTAACAATCAGAAACAGCCACGTTTAGATCTTTCTATTAAATAATATCCGTCTTCGGCTTTCAGAATTGGTTAAATTGTATCAATACGATATCTATATTGTAGAGTAGTCCCCCAAGTTATTTTAGAAAGTCGAGATTTCAGTAAATATCAGGCCACACGAAACCGTCTACATCTCTGATCTCAACATGGGTGATATAAAGTTAATTATTGCGTCTAAATATGATGTATTTCTACGTGTCTTCACGCAGCTGTAATGTTCATGCTTCGCGCCTACGAACGTATGACGACTTGTTACCAAATTACAGATCACTCGATACGAACACCATTGGTACGACTGACCGGGAATCCATCATGTCTTCCCATGATTACTTGGACACATCCGGTTATAGTGATTAGTTTCGGCCAAGTTGCATTTGCATATCGCCGCAGAAATCAGCCATTAAGCGTACGAAGCGCTATCACGTGACCCGGAGTGGATGTCACGATAGCTAAGACGACTCGATGATGTTAGTCACAGACCCGATCTTACTGACGTCAGATAGCCGATTCACGTATCAGATCAGCTATAATCGGATTATTAATTGCATATTTGTGATGCTATCGGTAGGTCAGAGGCAATCAATAAGCGTACATTGGTCATTTTTGCGATTCTTTTCACTGGATCGAGTGACAGTTGAGAATCATCATACAGAGAAACAAGCCTCGTTCCCCATTCCGTAGGGAACAGCGTACTACTTATATATGTGGTAGAATATTTGTGTCTCTTTCATATTTGATCCGGTAAGAAAGGTCGTAGGTCTTACGATGGCACCAGCTGCGTCACGTCCTTCGTACAGGAATGTTTGGTTATAGTTTTGTCTGATAATATCGTTGATAATTAACAATAACTCCCATCATCCCATGCTGCATAAAATCCATCATCAAATGCCAGTAAAATGTCAACAAGTTCATATTATTTCAATATGGCGTACGTTACGGCGATTATGCACAGTGAATATGCCTAACCATCGGTGGGGAAAGGGTTCAACGAATTTCGGGTTCGATGGGGAAGGAAATAGGTTGCGAAAAGGCTTCGGTGATTAACGCGTCCGAAACTTAACCGGAAATACTACTTTAACACTTCTATTGCGAAGAGTTCGGAAGAAGTCAATCATGGAATATTTCGTCGTCGAAAAAACACTTTGATGACAAGTTTTAACACGATGTGTATATGTTAGTCGACTCGGCATATGTACTTAACAAAGCCCGATAAGAAAAGCATCATATTTAGTACAAACATGGCGGTGTGCAGCGCCAATCAAAAGAGAACCATCGAATAGAAGGATCGTCAAAAAGGGTTTTAAATGTTTTATCATAGACTACCCTAGATAGTAGTTTCTCGGATCTATGTCACAAATCAATCAGTAACCCACTCGCTCCATCACCCACTCATACAAAAGTTTCCCACTCGTAGTCGTGTCTTATGCAACTGTTCTTTGTCATTTTACGTTCACTGAAGTTCGGTAGCATTTGCTGGCTTTCGTTGTTTTACTAAAAACAAAGATTCGATTACGCCGTTTCAATAAATAAACCTTTTTCCAGATGAAACAGCCTAAATTCACTCACTGCATTAGTTTTGGGGTTAAATATTGATCCTGACCAGAACTTTGGCCACACGCAGTCCGGAACAATGTGAAGAAAGTTGGTTGAATGATTCGTGAGTTCTTTCATAAACGTCATTTAAATTTATTTATTCAGATAAGGAAGAGCACTGAAACGGAAGAATGTCCACATTGTTTGCTGCTTTTGTTGTCACCTGAACTTGTTATATTCGGTTATATCGAGCTGTTCCTGTAATAATAGTATATCTCTCCTTTTTTTCCGCTACAACAACACTCATCACCCTAAGGCGACAGGACGCCAAAGAGCCAAATGCGGGGTGCAGTATTTTCTCTATAAATATTGTTTTGTCAATTGTAATAACAACATAATTAAAAACTCCAAAACTTGCATCACTTGTCCTTATATAAATTGGTAAATTATATTTTAAATATGTTTGTTTTTTAAGTATATTTCATATCAGTAACTTTATAGTATATTGTAATTTATGTAATTATGTTTGTATTTTGTCTCCTTTGCCAACGGCTAATAAAGTCAATCAATCAACCAATCAACCATTATACTCTATTAGTTCAAGGTATGTTTCCGATATTTTATCTCATGTCATAGGCGACTTCATATATATATATATATATATATATATATATATATATAAGAGAGAGAGAGAGAGAGAGAGAGAGAGAGAGAGAGAGAGAGGGGGGTTAAATCAGTAACCTAAGTGTATCGATCTCCGATAAACTAGTGATCGGATAGCTCTAACGTCTTCTGACGTCATCAGTTTACGGTGACATATTAGAACGTCTATTCACTATTTGAACTCCTAGTCTGAAGATTCCCCTATTATCGCTTCCCCAATACTGTTTATTTACATTGGACTATCGAGTCTTTGTGGGTTTGCCGATAGATCAATCAGTGCCAGCAGATATAGAGATGACTCTATACTCTTATCACTGCTCTCTCTGGTCTTATCTCTGTCTTATATTACACACCCACTCAATTTATTTAATCTCTCTCATCCAGTCTCTCTCTCTCTCTCTCTTATATATATATATATATATATATTGTGTGTGTGTGTGTATTATACACACAAACACACACACACACACACACAGAGAGAGAGAGAGAGAGAGAGAGAAAGAGTCTTGCTCTCCGCCCAGATGGATACGGACACACACACGGCGCGCACACACACACACACACACACACACACACACACACACACACACACACACACACACACATACACACACACATACAAACACACACAGATATTACTTATCTAGCTATATGTTAGCTATGTATGTATTAGTTAGATGTAGAGGAGAACTCCAATCGATCAAACTGACACAAAAGAAAATAAATATCTCAAACTGCTCAAAAGCCAGATAGCATTCAATGTTTATTATCATAACGTCTAATAGCTACACTAACCTTCAGTCATGTATAACACATTGACAATCATAAAATCACAAAATATCCGCTTCACCTGTTACAGTTTATTTTTTGTGAGTGGAGGCGCTAATATTATCGTCAGGAATATTTTCCAATAAACTTTCAAATTTAAATGGAAAGTGTTTACTGAACATATGTATTCTGAGTGTATCAATTGCATCGAATCACGCTTTTTGTTAGTAAGTAAAGGAAGAATACGGTCTAAATACAGTTTTATATCATTTTGCGTATTCAATTAAAATTTTATAAACCTCATATTTTAGTTAATATTCTGGCTATTGGTATATTGTTATTAATTTTATGTTCCAAATAATCGAATGCTGCTAAGATACGGGTGTTTGTTGGTTAATAATGAGTGTCATATTGACGTGTAAAAATTTAAACCCGTACAGTCATATGATATCTTCTACAGCCCGTTGAGAACCCCGTTTCTATTCGCCAATTATATAACAAACACTTCGCCCAGAATATTTCACAACCCGACCGGCGAAGACGCGCGTAACCAGCAAATAGGTGGCTTCGAATCGAGAAGCCCCTCTTCTGAAGCCAGCACTTTCCGACTGTGCCATCACTGCTGGTGAGATATCATTCCCAGAGACGCTGTTGTGTATTAAATCATGATTGTCCGCACGATAACGTTACGAGAATGATAGCGTGAAAATATCGCCTTGCATTGTGTTTAGTTTCTCAGCTTCATATTTCGACTCATACCATCGCGCGTTTAACGTCATAATATCACGTAGCGCGTTTTTATATCACTCCCTATATCGCTGGCGAAACACCGCGCGGTATCCATGTCACCTGATCAACCCGGGAATTCCCGAATATCGGATCATGCCTCGTAGATAATTCCCCGTCCGCGGTTTTAATATTCAGCTTATTCAGCATCGTAACTTCGTGCTCGGGTCCCGAATGTTTAAGCCGGTCGTGCCGGAGCGCGCTCGCACGCGCATGCCCACCCCGGGTGAAATACGACCCCTTCGCACCAACTAAGTGCCATAAACTATGACGAGCCCGCATACCAAACTAAAGCCGTTTCGCCAAAGTACAAAGCCGGGAATAATCTGCCCGCAGAGCAGAAGGTTTTTCCAATTTGGCCAATAGAAAGGTTTTTGGGAAGTTTTTTGTTTAAATTCAAGCAAACTTCGAGTTATTTTTGACGGCGAATAGCAGGCAAGTTACTTTTTAAGCCAACATCAGAAAGGACGTTTTTTAGGTATGGCCGAATGGCTTGTCGGAACGATTTTTCGACATTCTGAAGGCTTGGATGATCGAGCGGAGGCGGTGGGGGATGTTTCATCTTTATTACTCGGCAAGAAGCGTAATTGTCTTGTTCAAGGTACTGTCGGATGCTGAAAAGATTCTATACCTAGCCTTCAATATGCGTTGAGTTGGTAATCCTTCAACACTACTCACACCGAGGACATATCGCCGAAATGCGAGAGAAACATCCCACAAATACAGGTACGACTCGGGTTGGAATCCACGACTCGAATGTTTCCGTCCCCGTCCCCGATATGTGTGACTTGTTGTTATTACGGTACTACGATATTGCTATAGACTATTTATTATCGTAATACATTTTGTCTGCGTATTTATTAACGTATATTTTATTTCGTAAATACGAAATTGTGTATTTTGATATTTAAAAGATTTCTATTGTTTAGATTTAGCACCGGTCACAAAACGGAGATTTGGCTCAGGGCAGAGAGGGAAATAAATCCCCAAACACAGGTGATTACGGCGCAGTATTTTAACCATCGGGCCGAGCCATTTTGAACGACCTTGAAATTTAGAAGAAATAGAATGAAAAGGGAGGGAAAGATATGTAAATCGATTCTGCTGTTGATGAGAGAGTCTCCCCCTTTTCGCCTATTTCCGGGAAATGGGTCCAGCCCATTCTTATCCTTACGTTGTTGGGGTTTTTTCTCTCTAAATTTAACTTCTTCGCGGAAATATCTGTCTCACACAGATCAAAACACTGGACTGTTGTCAGCAATAAGTGCCCCGTCTGATGGACGTGGGTACATTCAGATGCATCCCGGAGAGCCGTAAAGGTTTTCAAGGCAAAACCTGGAGATTGGATTTGTCCGCCGAAGTGGTTCCACGAAATGCCTTCCAATACGTAGCCAAATCCCTGGATCATCGAAAAAGGTCAAATATATATTCCGATTGGCGTCAATAACAAGACAGGGCAACAGGTGTCGGTTTTAACTTTCTATATCCTTCTGATGGTGCTTATATGATAATATTTTGATACAACGAATCACACGTACCGGGCGCCTAGACAAACAGCCACCGGTTGTTCTACAATCCACACAATAACACCGGGAACAACATTGGGAACTATGACATCTCGTACCAGGAAAGATCGACTATGTTAACGGGTTGGGGCTATGGCGTGCCGATTGCGTTTTTATGTGCTCGTTCTCATTTCGTATGGTAGTGTGTGTGTGTGTGTCTGTGTGTGGTTGAGAGTACAGAGGAAGATAAAAGATGTACAGAGGATGTTTCGTTCTCTCGCAAAACTCTGCCTTTGGTGTTTGTCTGTTGCTGGTGCCGCCCCCTAACGGCACAGTGCGCCCCACCGGGCGAGCCGGCAGGAATCCGGTACATATCTCCAGCCTATATCTTGTCCATATCCGTCTTTATCAAAATGATTCTCGCGCCCTCTGGGGCTCCCATGTCTCAGTGGTATTTCTGGATATCGACGGATCCATGACCCCAGGACGAAGCAGACGGACGCGCGTTATCCGCAAAGAATCCGATGCTATCCCCCGATGAACTATCCCACACCTAGCCGCTCTCACATGGCTTATTTCGGCCAATCAGCGCCGATCTGTCGATCCGGAATGTAATATACGCCTAGCCGGCAACACCACCTGCTGTGTCGCTTGCGAATGCAGAAAAGGTCGGGATTTCTATGGTTCTCGGCAAGTAGTGTTCACGAGTATCAGTCTTTCTGGATACGACTTCATATGCCAATAGATCAACGTCAGATCCATATCGTACATATATTGATGGTTATTAATGGGGGACGGACTTCGGGATATTCGTATTTAATTGGATCCGCTGGTTGCTGTATTGCAGTCAGTTTCTAAAGGAACCTTTCTAATATCGTGGATTAAACCTGCAGTTCTCTTAACTAAATAATAGTTTGCCAGTTAGATATAAATAAGTGTATATGTGTATCCGTGTGTGTGTGTGTGTGTGTGTGTGTGTGTGTGTGTGTGTGTGTGTGTGTGTGTGTGTTATAAACAACAATTATAACTCCAAACTGATTTTTAAAAAAATATTTAATTGCAAGTATAATTAATTACCGTTAAAATTAGAGAAAAATGAAAGAAAAAAACTAATTTCTAAAATAATCCAGAAGAGGATAATTTAAATATAAAAAAGAAAATATGATTAAAACAAAACCAGGCTTTGTGCCGAACACTACGACCAAGAAAGATTAAGCCAAAAATGGAAAAATAAAATATTAATACACAGTATGAATAATGTATGCTCAGGTTTTCGTGGTGTTCATAACAAACGACAAACGCCTAAATAGAAAACAATTTTGTTTATATTAGTACATATATAAGGCTGCTATGATTGGAAACGAAGCATATATATTAGTACATAATACATATAATATATATTATGACTATAACCCCAATACCTCAAACAACAGCTGAAATAGCTTAATTTTCAGCCCAAAATAGTTTCGGTTGTAAAAACCTTTTTCAAGCGCATGTGTCTCTGACTTTCCTTAAGATGGGATCCGGAAATAATATGTCAAGTAATTCTCACAAATAAATGTTTCTCTCTGGATTCAGCGTAGTTAAAATTTGATAGGTAAATAACACACACACAGAGACACACACACACACAAACCACCATCTGTCGGTATAAAAACGAACACAGAGATAACCAACTGTTAATGAAGCTGTCATAATCCTTCCATCTTCTGTCTCACGTCACTATCTATCCTCATCTAAAATGTGCTCACCTGGCAAAATCGTTCATCTTGTGCATTTCACGATATTTATTTGTCTGTCTGTACGTATGTCTGTAGGTATGTATGTATTTATGTCTGATTGTCTGCCTGCCTGTCTCTCTGTATGTCTGTCTGTATATTTAGGTATGTATGTGTGTATATATGTATCTATGCATATATGTATGTGTTTATGTGTATATGTGTGTATGCCTATGTATGCATTAAATAAAATCCTATGAGAACAAGACACTCTGTATTGATAACGTAACACCGACGTTTTGGCGTCTTTGTTGACTAACTGATAGCGCGGTTGGCCAGAGAACTCTACCAAATGGGTTCGAATACCAAATAGGCTTTCTACGAAGGGCGTTTCATTCTTCACTTCACTCCATTAGCCTTGAAGTTGAAGGTCGCTCGAACCAATTAACTTTCCGCGTTTACGAAAATGATTTTAAAACAGGAACTGTTTAACACCATGACAAGATGAATTATGTTATCTTGTCAAGTGAGGTATTGTCGACAATAGAATTGTGTGTGTGTGTGTGTGTGTGTGTGTGTGTGTGTGTGTGTGTGTGTGTGTTTTATAAAGATAGTTAAGGCCCTGGCACAGGGGTTATACTTTCATTCAAACAACAATTAACCCAAACTGATTTTTTTTTAAATATTTAATTGCATGTATAATTAATTACCGGTAAAATTAGAGAAAAATGAAAGAAAAAACTAATTTCTAAAATAATCCAGAAGAGGATAATCTAAATATAAAAAGAAACTATGATTAAAACAAAACCAGGCTTTGTGTAGAACGTGTGTGTGTGTGTGTGTGTGTGTGTGTGTGTGTTTTGGCAGCGTGGATGCACACATAAATCGGCAACATGGACAGACGAACGTATAGACAGACATTTCCACACACACACACACGCGCGCGCGCACGCGCGCTCTCTCTCTTTCTCTCTCTCTTCTCTTCTCAATATCGAGTACACATCCATAAAATAAAACTGATCCAGTCAACTTAATGCCTGAACTAGTCCTTTTACTATACAAATGTTGAATCTCCCCCCCACCACCCCCACCGTGTCCCATACGGCAAATAGATCATAACACAATATCCAAATGTAAACAGATGTTAACTTGACATTAACAAAATACATCAAAATCTGATATTTATATCTCAGCACTGATAAGTATGCCCCCCGGTCAGTTTGATCCACTCACTAGCATCCAACAGAGGGCGTGTTTCCGAGTAGATTATTTCAGTCTCGCAGATCTCCTGAGATCGACCTGCTACGACTCTGATGGATTATAGACCGGATATTCAGAGTCTGACTGGTATATATCGAGTCTGGACTGATATCTCGAGAGTCTAGACTAAGATTTATAATGCTGGTGGTCTAGAATTATATATATATATATATATATATATATATATATATATATATATTTTGATGATGATGAAATAGAATTTGTAGAACCGAGACTGTCATAAGCCGCTGATAAACTAGACTGGGAACTATAGACTCTAAACTTGTTTTAATATAACCTAGACCCGGACCTAAAGAGTACCACTACAGGTATTGCAACATAGACTGAGATATATTTTATCTAGATTCGAATCACGAGATGATACACACAAACCTTATACCGTAAACTATATAACATTCCTGGCTTTTAGACTCTAATGAATATAGAATGTTGACTTGGCTATATAGGACTAAACTATGACTCATAGTATGAGTGATCTGTAGGATTTCGAATAGGTCTTAATCGACAGGACATTGGACGGGGACCTAAAGAAAGTAGATTTTGGATATGTCATATACTAGACTGTTGACGATGTAATATTTCGGTTTGGAAGTTTATTTAAAGAAACTAAAAGAACAAATCAAAAAGTACGGAACAACCCACAGGACATGGACATGAAAAGATCCCTAAGTGGGCTGATATAGTGCGACACCTAGAGGACGTGTACTGCAGATCAACAAACAATGGATTGACACAAAATGACGTCTATGGGACATGTACTGAAAGGAAGGTTAATAGAGTGGACGCAATATGATACCTGAAGGACGTGGATTGAAAGAAAGCTTCAACCAGCTGACATGGTTTTAGACCTGCATAGCATATGGACTGATGGTAAACCTAAAAAGCTGACGCCGTGTCAAATCTATAGGAAATAGACTATGGACTGAATTAAAGGGCTTAGAATAAGGAAAGACCTAAACCACATGGACCGGGTCATAGACTGGGAATTTGTAATGAGGTGAGACCTATAGGATGAGGAAAGAGAAGAGGTCTTACGAAGTCCTATATCACTAGGGATTCGGCCCGTGGGACATGGCCAGAGGGAAGTCCTATAAATCTCAAGACGGTGGGAGTGTTAGGATCGGATTATTAGCAGGAGAAATCATTTCTCACACGACGTGGTGCATCATTAGTTGATAGTGTCCTGCAGTGTTAATAACACGCACGCGCACACATACATACACACACACACACACACACATACACACAAATATCACTCTCTGAATGTTAATCCATTCATCCATCTCTCTCTCTCTCTGTGTGTGTGTGTGTGTGTGTCTTTTTATACACATATTATGTATTTGCTGTCTAGTTAGTAGGAAATTATCTCCATGTCTCTCTGTTTATCTGCCTATTTGTCTGTTTCTCAATCTGATTATCTGTCGTTTTATCTGTTTATCCGCAAGTTTTTATATCTGCCTGTCTGTCTATCTCCATGTCCGTCACATAATTTTAATTGATCGGACACAATTTACACGCGTTATGCCACTATAAGTTAGTGACGTATGCCAGCTCTCCAGACAAAAATCCGGATATTCGCATCTAAATGATCCAGAACAGCAGCCATTCTGCCCCGATCTTATCCCACGTCCGCTTCTAGCCATTGATTTACGTCACAAACATGATCTCGGCTATCAGACACATTGCCTCTGTTCTATTATTGGGATCAGCTTTCGTCGAGCTCTCAAACGATCCAGAGACTCTCCAGCCATAAATACGATTTTGTTATAAATGCGATCTCCGGAACCGATATCCAGAATTGACCCTCCACGGCCGGGTGTCGTAAAATAAGTCAAGCTTCATACAAGGTGTAATGGCCCGGATGTACTGAGAAGCGGTGAAGGTTGGAGTGTGCCTAGAGGGGTGTTGGTGTCAGGTGGAACTGAGTGAGTGAGTGAGTGAGTCAGTGAGTCATTGAGTGAGTGAATGAGTGAGTTAGTGAGTGAATGATAAAATACTTTTGTTGGCGTGGGCATATCTGAAGGTTGTTTCGTCTTTCACTTCGTCTCATTACCTTTGGAGGTTGCTCGGCCCATTTAGCCTACCTTGTGCACAAAAGTGGCCGTAAAACATCAATCATCAACATCATCTTAGTTAAAAGTCTGATTAATTCGTTTTTAGTTCGTGTTACTACGGTCTGCTTCAGCGCAGATGTCAGTCTTTTAATAGTAATTAAGATAAACAGTTTTAATAGAAGTCGCTTCATGACGCCTGCCCGTTGTAAAAACTGATCGTTGAAGACAGTGACAATTGGGTTATATGGTTTATATAGTATTGCTTTGAAGAAAGATACAGCAATTAAAAAATAGCTATAAATAGGGCTGCTTAGATAATTAATCTAAACATTCTCACTACTGCCGTGATCTGACTTGGGTGTTCTACTCCCAAACTCCACGGCTGTAGGTGATTCGCTTTTTGTTTTTGCTTGGCGGCTTAGGGACTGGTGAGACATTACACATGTCTCAGCAAGAAAAGTCGCCACTCTGGATTCAGTCCCCTGAAGAAACGTCCAGAGTTTGAATTCACGGTTCGAGATTCTCTGTGCCTGTGCCTTATTATACACAGCTAAAACACAATAATAATATATAATATTTTGCTTAATGTAAAAATCATACATTCAGTCCATTTAACTTGCAAATCGTGGGTTTAATGTGTTTATACAAAGTATAGATCAACAAGAGCAGAACCGATTTTAACGAACTAATTATGTTGTTGATAAAGAAAGTTATATAGATTTGTCTTTCCTTGAAACATAATTATTGTAAGCCGAAACACAATAGATAATATAATATACTATAAGCTTTTTTATAGCATGCACTGCACTGGAATGCAGCACGTGTATGTGTGTATGGGTGCGTGCCTGCCTGTGTGTGTGTGTATGTTTGTGTGTGTGTGTGTTCCAGTGCCATTTGGGATATTCTGTCCTATAATTGCAACACGGCTCCATTTCACGCACTTAATATTCTATTAATCACAATAATGCCCTGTTCCTCACGTGAGATATGTTTTAATACCATGGAGGATATGAGGGTTATACCATCTGGTCTGATGTTATATGGATCAATATTTGCACTTTTGCCAAGTCACTTAGGATAATTGAAAACACTTTATATATTTGAGTCAGTTTATTTAGAATGACACTCTTACTTGTCGCCTTCGGGAGAAATTGCCAACTAGTGGATATATAGCGTTCTGGATCAAGGCGCAACTAGAGACTGACCCATCATCATGGACTGATAGAGAGCCTGGATAGTACACGTTACTACTAAAAATATTTATTAATTCAAAAAAACGCTGCTCAAAAAGTCATCGAATAACACAACAATTAGGTCTCTCTAGAGTTCTAATCTAATAATTCTCACTCTATTTAACCCTGTGTTGTCCAATACTTTCCCCATCAAATGCTTACCAGAACAGATTGTTGTCTTTTTTTTCACAATAAAATCCACGAATCTTGATTTTTATATAATAATTTAAATGTTTCAAGCCTTTTCCTTGCTGATAATAGCTTTACGTTCCTTATTGTTCAAATTTGTGAAGAAGTAGTTTTGTATGTTTCTGTTATATATTAAACAATTAACACCTAACCGCCAAAACATTACTTTTAGTGTTGTTATTGGTGAAGCTTGTGATGTGTCCATGCTCAAGGTGTATGGCTGGTACACCAAATTGCCAGAATTTAACGCTGAATATGCTCAATAAATATCTACAAGGTGGACCAAAGAGGATTGCTTTATTTCGCTCTCCCAGATACGTCATTCAATGTTTGAGGTGATCTATGCATAAAGCAATGTTTCTTTTCTCACTTTTCTCTATTCTCTAAATAGTCCCACCTCCCTCAATGGACCGATTGAGGATCCATGAACAGTGCATTTAGGGTTTTTTATCGCACACACATACATACACACACACACACACACGAATGCACTCACACACACACATATATACACTCACCAACACACACACACACACACACGTATGTATATATATATATATATATATATATAATGAAAATCCATTAATCCGACAAGGTTTGTCACATGATAATATGTCGGATAAACGCGAATGTCGGAATGTCGAGTCCATGACATAGCAGTGGTCTGTATCACACATTTTATATCGTAAAGACATGCCGTTGTGTTTAACGAAAATAATATGCAACATGCATTGGAACCAGAATAACACAAATAATCTCGTGGTGTATTTATTTATTTTCAACAATCGTGAGACAATAAATAGCGAGATAAATAAAAATTCAACATAAAGGCCTGTTTATCAGAATTAGTTGATAGTTGTTCAATATCAGTTAGTGCGTCGAGTAGGGGTTTGAAATATTTGCTGGCCAATTGAGGGTGTGCTTCCAGGAATATTAGTTTATCTTCGATGATGCTAACGGCCATCTTAACGGTGATTTACCGAGGCGAAGATGCCTGCGTATCACCGTCCGACTCAGGTTGATGGGGGGGGGGGGGCTCATCGGTGATTGTGCCCCAATTGTGTTCAGTAACCGTGCCCAATGATACGGAATGGCACTGAAGCCATTGATCATTTTGATGTTTGTTAATTACAGACATTATAAAGACATTCTCGTGTCGCTTTGTCCATAAGATTAACTCACCATCTCCGTGATCCAGCGGTAGTGTGTTGGACCACAGATCACTACCACCCGTGTTTGAATCTCAGCATGGGCATATCTGAAGGATGTTCCATCTTTGACTTCTCTTCATTACCATTGGAGGTTGCTCGGCCAATTTAGCCTACCATGTGCACAAAAGTGGCCGTAAAATACCAATTATCATCATCAACTCATGATTTGCTCATTGGAAATATCACACATTTGTGTTTGTAATGACCCATGAATGATTATGATTGGCATCGTATGTTGGTGTGTATGGTCAAGGACGATTATAAATGGTTGCGATATAGCAATTATCGCAGGTGGGCGATTTAATTAACCATTACTGACAACATGTCGGTGTGTCTTGCATGACCGAACAAGCGGAAATATTTGACAACATTTTCGTGTTGTCGGATTATCGAGATAATTTTACATTGAAATGTCACATTCTGTTGGCGAAAAAAAAGGTGTCGGAGTCAGAAAGCGGAACGCGAGTTTGCAGGATTAAAGAGTCATTTATAACGGAGCTAAATCCATCAAAGACAATAATGTGACGGAGGGTGGATTTGCTAAACTATGTCCGGATTAACGGATTCTCACTGTATAAGCAACAACAACGTAATAAAACAAATCTCCGTGCCGTTGATCATAAATAATTATTCATTTACATACAATATATACTATCATGTTATAAACATTATAAACATTTACTTACTGTCATGGTAATATATTATAAATAACAACTTAAATCTTCCAACCCACAACAATCTGCTTCTATGGGAAAGGTCCTGATGGAAGAGCTATACACCTGCTACTACTAAGCTGACTCCAGCTGCTGACATCTTTCTAAATCAACAGCTGGTCTAGGTTGCTACTAAGTGTGGGTTCGTAAACACAAGTTTGTGGCTTACTTATGTAAACAGGTTTGGCATATTTACATGTAATAAACAGAGCTATGTTTACAAGAATACACCCTTTCACACATTAAATTCGCAGACAAACAATACAAATAAATATTTGTCTATTGTCAATCAATCTTTATATTTTGATAAGTGCCTCGAAGTTTTATATATTTGTATATTAATTATATATCGCGATTAACACACACACACACACACACACACACACACACACACACACACACACACACACACACACACACACACACACGTGACCATACACCAACACATGATGCTAGCCATTTTTACCCAGTTCTAAAGTTCAGTTAAGCAAACTGACGTGAAGAATGTGTTTTCTTTTCATAATTTTGGTGATCTGGACGCCACAAATTTCAAATTAAAATGAGTCATAAAGACATCGTTCATACAAACATATCAATAAATACTTTACAGCTGTTTAAATTTATATCTAAATCGCTATCTATATGTGTTCCTGGCAATGTGATCAGCTATCATAACCAAGAGTACCAATCGTCTACAGTTAAATGCATCTACCCATTTTATGTCTGGTCCAAATAGGTGTTTCAAGGCTTTATCGTATTTCAAAATCTATTTCAGCTGAACTGTCCAAAGCTGAAAGACGAAAGATAATAAAATGTTCATTTGTTGCTAGAGCACCCAAGTCAAGTTTGAAAGAAGATGCGTAGAACGGAGTTGGTTTTGCATCGACTGTATATTTTTCTGATATAATGTTATAAGGTTCTGCCTCTTAGCTGTGTGACTATATTTTAATGAGTAAGAGTCTGGTGAACGTGGAAACATTTAATATTTAAAATGTCTGGTCCCAGTCGCTCAGAGAACACCTTAATGTTGGATCAGTATTCACACACGAGCAAACACACACGTACGTATACACACACAGAGAGAGGGGGGAGGGAGGGAGACAGAGAGAAAAAACACACACACACAGAGAGATATATATATATATATATATATATATATATAGAGAGAGAGAGAGAGATGATTATTAAGACAAGATGAAATTAAAGTTATTATCACCGTCTCAGATATTTCACTCAGCATGAAAGTGACAAAATATTCATTCGGCAAAACATATGAATACACGAAAACAATCTGAGAATTTGAAATAAAGTTAAGAATCCGCAAATTTACTCTCATACGCCACGACTTTGTTTAATGCCAAAACGATTAATCATTATTATGTATAAGTCATATTGATAACATCATATATTCTATAATATGCTTTAATAATATATGTTAGAGAATAACCTTGATCAAGGAAGTTGAACACTATGGCTTACGTGTCTTATATTCTCTATTTAATTGTCTGTGGAAACCAGGTTACTTTTCAACTCGTAGAATTTGACTTAAATAAACAGGTGTTTAGCAGACAGGTTGTTTTTAAATTTAGAAATGTAAAACAACAGATATTTTCTCCTAGTAATCCTAGTATGGCAAAACTGAGAAAAAAGTTTTTAAGAGAAGACAGTTCTTATGATAATAAGCTGGAGTCTGGACAAACGTGGATTCCAGTCTTGGCCATTTGCCCTCAGAATATTGTCAATAAATACAAAAATGGCCAGAATTTTAAAATAAAAGCAACATGCGCTTATCTCAATCGGGTCGAATGGTGCAATGAAAACACATCTACTTTTATATTTAACTCCATATTCTGTTTGGGGGTATATTGGTTCTAATGTCCTACATCGTATTACGACAAAACGAGTGCAAACTTTCACTTCGTGGAAGATAAAGTCGTTCTTTACTCCTCGTAAGGAAACCGCAAAAGGATTGTGCTTTTAATTAATAAATATAACTTACCGGTATTACTCCTCTGACGTCATGAAGGAATATTTTAGCGGCAAATATAATTAAGCTAACAGAAGGCATCCTTACATAATATAACATACAATTAACATTCATGAAATAAGTAAACTGACCACAGAATAGGTTTTCTGTCACCTATTTCAGAAGCAGTGATTTAAAACTTTGGTACCCTTTTATTAGGAATAGAAAACGTTTCTTCCCGTTCTAATGACCAGTTTCCTATTGATACAAGTATCGTATCATTTGATCTATAAAAATCGCGACATCGCTTTACGCCTCTGTCCGCTCGAAGATCAATGAACTTTTTTTGATAAGTATGACATCATAGCAGACACGTGACATATAATTGACCATATAATAGAAATATGGAACAAGATGGGGTATCTTTCTTCATTTTAACGGTGACGTGAATTTTGGGATTCGTATCAATTGTCTGAGTACTATTCTTATGTGGTAGAAGGACCAGGCTGAATGTTAAAAATCTTCCCATATTTAGACCATATTTAGATTTGCCATAACTAAAACTAGACTATTGGCCAACAGCAATGGCAACCTTTAGAGTTATAACACAAACAGCCCAATAGATCCATTGCACGATGACGTCAAAAACCAAAACAAACCAGCCGCGCTTTGCAGTGTGGGATTTATAGGGGGGTCCGCTGAGCGATAATACCGTGATAATCACGCCATTTTAAATGGTAACACGATGGCTACGCGCTAATTCGACTCGACTAAAATCGACCGTCGCCGGTTTTTTTTTCGGTTAATGTATTTTTTAAACGCCTAAAAATAGTTCCACTTCTCAAGGCGTTTCTAGCTCTTTTAACCCGATAGAACGTTACTGTAAATCAAGCTTTTATCATCATCGTCATCATCCTCATCTCGTTTTACAGTGCAGTCAACATTTATGTAGAATACTACACCACCCAAAGTATTTGTTTATCCATATATAGAATACACGTGTTACGAACTGACTGTTACGAGTATATTTACACTTCTAGACCATTTGTCTTATTGGGGCTTTTATCATTATAATGGGACCACCAACAGCTTCTTGGGTAATGGGCCTACTTGAGTCAGTATGAGTGTCAGCACGTGTGTTAGTACGACGAGAGTCAGGTGAGCAATGGCAATTTTCTCCACCTACTCCGTCTAATTCTAAAGCGAGGGCCTTTTCCAACGATTCTGATAAACATTACTTTTATTGGCATTATTGGTCACTCTAGCACTTACATCTTTCAGAGTATGCATTAAATATGTCTTTTCGTGAGTGGAAAGGTTGTAATAAATTCATATTTACATGGATCACTTTGAGCTGGCTACCACGTGGTTAATTAATTATAAGCCATAGCATGCGAATATATCCTCAGCACTGATATGCAGAAAGTGGTGACGACACACACATAACCGAGAAAAACTATATCAAAACGCAAAACGCACACATGTTGATGACTACACAACTATGTCACCGAAACTTGCCGAGTGAGAACGGACGAAGCCGAATATTTATGAGGATGCCTTATACGGTACCTAATTGTTGCTGCGGTGTAAACTTCAGCGCACGCGCAATTAAAATATTCGCGTATTGTTATAGCTTTGCTGTTTAATATAAGTATTGTTCCAATAAACTATAAAACGGTTAAAATGGTATCAACAGTATTACTAAGGAATTGTATATATCCGGTTAGGATGACAATTTACAAAGAATTGCTTTTAAACAAATATTTTGGTGCGCAATTTGGCAAAGAAATTTAATGCCAAACATGTTTGACCACATCATAGCCTCATGCCCATATGCAATGGTTTCACAGCCATAATGAATAACGAGTATTATCATTCGAGTTGGTTGTATTTACTACTGTTCATTAAAAGTAGAATCGAAACTATCACCACTATTTCTCGAGACTTCCCCTACCCCCTCCCCTCTCCACCACCACCCATCACAGTCGGTGTGTAAAAACTCGCCATTTGTTTCAAGAAAATAGAAAGTTTTGTTAAAATCAACTAAATATATGAAGGTAGAAAAATGGCATAATGCTATGTAGAACCCTAATAACAAATCGGTTAAACGACGTGTGGGAGCTTATTCTATTAACTTATAATTTAATTCATAAAATTCATCCCTTTTCTCTCTGTATTGATGGCCAGGAAAATGTACTCGGAAGAGTCATTAATGGAAACTAGATTTATGATTTCTAAAAGTGGCCTGGGTGCCATATGTTCAAAGCATGGAACGTATATTTTTGGCTCGTTTCAAAATCAATTTGTTTAGAGCACATTTCTGTAAGTTGTGAAGATTGGCGTGTTGGCGAACAAATTGTTTGTTCAAACAATTCCATAAAGTTGTCAAGAAGTAAACTTGTTTCTTCAGTGGGCGTGTTTCTATCCGTGTTTAAGGTCGTGTTTTGATATCGTTCTTTGTTATGATGTGGTAGCAGTAATAATTCTATATCCGCTAGTGTGCTCCTATGTGTTCGTGTGTGTGTGTGTGTGTTTCTGTCTGTTTGTGTGCAGGCGTGTGTGTATATGTGTGTATGTATGTGTGCGTGTGCATGTATTTTCTTCACACGAAAATATAATTTAAAATAAATTTTAGAGATTGGCTGTCTTTTTAATGTTAAAATTGCCGGCGCTGAAATCGTCCATTTTATTTTATCAAAGATTCCCCAAAAGAAGCAACTGTAAAATACAACCCTCCACCTACAGCCTGGCATCAACAGCCACAGCCTGCAGTCGAGTCACGTGACTTCTCGGGCAGGTCACTTCCGTAATCAGATTTCAGGAAACCTTTCTTATGCCCAAAGATTTCCCCTAGACACGGTGGCATTTTACTGTTAATATGAGAGTTAGTGGAGTTAATATTCGTGGAAACGTGAGTATTACGTCATTCAAATAGTTTAGGCTTAACACATGACATAGCGCACACACACACTGACACATCGTAGACAGCTACTGATATGTCCAAGTTATTACCTGGCACAGTCTAGACACCTGCTGACATATCGCAGACAGCTACTGACACTACCTGACACAGTCTAGATACCTACTGACATATCGCGGACACCACCCGACTCAGTCTAGATACCTACTGAAATATCCCAGACAGCTATTGACACTACCTGACTCAGTCTAGACACCTACTGACATATCGCAGACAACTACTGAGACCACCTGACACAGTTAGACATCTGCTGACACATCTCAGACAGCTACTGACACCACCTGACACAGTCTAGACACCTGCTGACGTATCTTAGAACCTGCCAAACTATGTCCATCTTTGCTGGTTTATATTAACTAAAACCGAATATTGCTTGTTGTTGGTGTTGATTGAGGCTCGCCAAATGTCAGGGATACACAGCTGTGATACAGCTGCTGCTGTGGCGGCGGTACAGGTACAGCCGTAGTACAGCCACAGCTTCCATGCAGCCTCGGTGTGGAAGGGGCTCTCTATCTGGGAGAATGATGGGTTTGTTTCCCCGGGGAGATGGCTTAATGGGATACCGCCGATTGGTTTGTAATTGGTAACATGCTTCACACACACACACACACACACACACACACACACACACACACACACACACACACACACACACACACACACACACACACACACACACACACACACACACACACACACACACACACTACACACACACACACACACACACACACACTCTCTCTCTCTCTCACATGCACGCACACACACACATACGCGCACACACAGATACACGCAAACTTAAATACATATACACATATGCATGCACCCATTTACTCCCCCCCCTACCCCACACATACATACATACGCACATACGCAAGCACTCTCACGCACACACACACACGCGCACACACTAAGACAGAACCTTAAGATAGATAGATATCTAGGTATTCCCACTATGTATTAAGCCACTAACTCTCAGGTGCTTGGCATTTTTGGTTCTGTGTTAATTAGGTTTTAAATACGCAAGTATCTCTGTTGATGGTAACGTGTATCTGTTGGTGGTCACGTGTATATGTTGCTGGTCACGTGTATGTGTTGCTGGTCACGTGTATATGTTCGAGCCCACGTATATCTGTTCGTGGTGACGTGTATATGTTAGTGGTGACGTATATTTGTGGGTGGTGACATGTGTCTGTGGGTGGTCGAGTGTACCTGTTGGTGGTGACGTGTGTGTGTATGCCTGGTGACGTGTATATGTTGGTAGTGGCGTGTATCTGTGGGTGGTGACGTGTATATGTTGATAGTGGCGTGTATCTGTGGGTGGTCACATTCATTATCTAGCGAATGGCTGCTAAATTTGTATGTTTACATCAATGTATTAGAATTATTAATAGCTGTATATGAATGTTAATGATTGATTGATAGAATGATTGGTTGATTGATTATTTCATTGACTTAGTGAGTGGTTGACTGAGTGAGTGATTGACTGAGTGAGTGAGTGAGTCAATCAGTCACTGAGTCAGTTAATTAGCTAATTACCCAATTAGTCAATTAGTCAGTAGTTCAGTTAGTCAGTCAGTCAATCAATCAATCAGTCAGTCAGTCAGTCGATCAGTCAGTCAGAGTTCAACGTTGACTGCGTAACACGCGAATGTGTTGGGAGAGAGAGGGGTGGAAGATCAGAGAGAGCAATGACGTAATCTAAATTACTTGACGTCAAATGATTTTGCGCAACTGTGCTGACTTTTTGTCAAATCACCGTTCGTACGCTGAACATTTCTTGGAAATATGTCCAAACCGCTTTTGTACCGAAAAGTCGAGTAACAAGATACATCTGTGTGTATATGTGTCTGTCTGTCTGTCTGTCTCTCTATCTGTGTGTGTGTGTGTGTATGTGTGTACGTGTGTGGGTGCGTGTTGCTTCTGTTCTCAGGTAAACCAGACAAATAATTGACAGAATAACGAATAAACAGACAAGTTTAGCTAGCATATGGATGCTGGTGTCTCCATCTGGCGGCGTACAGAACATTCACCACCAGGGCGGCGCTTGGAAGGTCAAAAGTACGGGATTTTCTTATCGGACCCGCACCATCGCAGCGGAGGGGGTGATATAGTTCTGTGGAGACGGCGAAAGGTATTTCTGCCACTGGACGGTTTTCGGTGCGAATTTCCCATTAATTTTCCAACTTTTGTCTGTCTGGTGATGAAAGTCTGTTTATTTGGCGAAAAATTTCTCCTCTTCCCTGAAAAGTTAAATCCGGGATTGGCTCGCCTGGGTGTCGGGTGATCGATCCAGCCGTCTCGGGTCTATTCTGGATAGGTAGGTGCCCACTACCCAGATTTACAGTCAACGGAAGTTGGTCTCGTTTCCCTCTTCTTGATTGGTTAATTTCAAAAGAAAGCTTTGACCAATCAAAAGCGTCAGAATTTTCAGTGTTCTATATTCACCGATTATCATTCGTTGGTGGCAACGCAATGAAGACCTTTTCGTTTATCGGTAAATACCCACTCACCGGGGGGGGGGGGGAGTTCCTGGCAGCGCATCACTCCGGTCTTGGGAGCATGCGCACTCATCAAAGGCATATCTACGTCACTGGAGTGTCGTAGCTGACTGATCTACGACTACAATCGTCGATATCCGGAAGGCAATTAATATCTCTGCGGCTAACATCCGGTCGGGATATGGCCGCCCGTATCACGTGGTTCGGGGCTAAGCCGTGAGCACGCGCAGCATCCCAGATGGAAATATATGGTCGATCGGTTTGAGGGTCAGATAAATATCCTTACCGCCAGGGGTCGCTGATTCTTTTTTGAAGTTACTACTACTGCCGTTGTCGTTTTTGTTGTTATTGCGTAATTATTGATGTTGTTGTTGTTATTGTTATAATTTTGATATTTATTATTGTTGTCGTTGATGTTGTGAATTTGTTACAATGGTGGCTGTTGTTACTTGTTGTTATTCTGGTAGTAGTTGTTTTGTGGTTGTTGTTTTTTATAGTGGTTGTTATGGGTGTTGTGGTTGTTGTAGTTGTTCTTGCGTTGGTAGTGGTTGTTTTCCTTATTGTGGTTGTTGTTGAAGTTGTTGTGGTTGTCGTTATTTCTAATGTTATTGTTGATATTTTCTGTTTATCTTACTTCTACTGGTATCATTTTTATTGATACTGTTGTTGTTATTTTGTTGTTATTATTGATGTTGTTACTATTATTGTTGTTGCTGTTGGTGTTGGTGGTGGTGTCCCTAATGTGCCATCAACAGAAAATTACCTTATTTCCCAGTTTTGTTTTAGTTCCAGATGAGATATGATGTTATCAGCAAACTTCTGGTTTCAGTGATAGAAGAATACTCAACCCACAGCACCACCACCCACAGCACCACCCAAAGCACCACCCACAAAACCCGTCTCATCAACTCTCCATAACCCATTAACCCTAATCACCACCCACTAACCCTTCAGTGAACCCCGCAGCATCCAAAAAGATAGAGCCACTGACTAATTATAAATCTGTAGTAATTAATATGTATGTATGTAGGACATTTAGCCAACAGATATTTATCTAACGGACACTTAGCCAACGGATATTTAGCCATTATTTGCAGGGGAGACATTTAGCCAACATTCAATTTTTTAAAATTATGTTTACGCGAGCTTTCACTATAAATATAGTTGTTTTAATAAATACAAAACAGTGTATGTAATTGTATTTTTGTAATTCGTTGTACGAATTGAACAAACACTGTCTCATATTCTAAAACTTGCAAACACGGATGTTACATACATAGTCCACAGCTGTTATATTCAATCTTCATAGTATATGTAAGTGTATGTTATTCAATTCACTGTACGAATCACAAAGCAATGTCTCACACTCTAAAATTAGCAAACACAAATAGATCTGGCTTCCTTTACAGTGATTCTGTTTTATGTACAGTCAGAATTTGTTGATCCGACAAAGTTTGGTTGCATGATAATATGTGGGATAAACGAGAATATGATTATCGATTTCATGACATATCGGTAGTCTGTGTCACACATTTTAAAATCATACAGATTAAAACCAAAATTCAATAACCGTACGCAAGACATGGAATGGCATTGAAGCCATTGAGCATTTTGATGTTTGTTAATTACAGACACTATAAAGAAATACTCGTGAGCGATAAATTTAAATGAGATTATTATGGCTCACTATGGTTTATTTTTCTGTTCTTAAATGACTCAATATTTTATTCAAGTATATTTATACTTAGCGCCCACTTAAGAAATATAAAATATGGAAAGAATATAGATAACACAAACAAATATATTAATATTGGCTAAATGTCCGTTGGCTAAGTGTCCGTTGGCTAAATGTCCGTTGGCTAAATGTCCCGGATTCATTGCGTGTTGCATATCATTATTTATATTTATGTCCAATACCGGAGAAAATAGTATACCTTAATATAAATAAACAAATTATACAAAAAGCAGCAATAATTATTATGTTGCTAACATCTGATCTAAAGATAGGCCTATATTTGCAACATCCATAAAGAGAACATAATATTGACAGAGCATACACAAACTCAAAAATATAACAACATACATGTACATGTAAGATATAAATTTTTGAGTGTTGGCTAAATGTCCCCCTTGCAAATAATGGCTAAATGTCCGTTGGCTAAATGTCCGGATACCGTTTTTGATACCCATCCAATATCCTCCAAGGAGCAGTTCTCTTATACTCGTCACCAATACTAACATCGGCGGCTCAGACGGATCACCCACTTTAATCCCGTACACCAACCACCCACACAAACCACACCCAATGCCGAGATAACGTTCACCCAAAAGCTACCGAGAAATGGTCGAATTTTGGTAATCTCATTATCATCCGCCGATCTGTTGTCGGGAGATAAAACAGTAACGCAGCCATCCTCTGGGGGAGAGGTAACGGATCATATCAACTGACCATAGGACTCTGTTTGGATCATGTATGGCCGCATTTCGAATCTCTGGATATCCTTAGCCTACAAGGTGGCAAATCGATTGACACCGAACACTTCTTGACACAGTTGTGGCCAGATCCCGGTTGAAGGTCATCTGGCGTGTGCATTACCATCGGATCCTGGTTTCTTTTTCTTTCTGGAGGGTGTTTTTTTATTTTTATATATCCCGGATCTGTACTCTATCCTGTATCCCTTGATCCGGACCAGAGCTGTACTGGGCAGTGTGTGGACAGACATCCGGAGGGAAGGGGAGGCCACTTGATTCGGGCCAGAAGAGAGCCGTGGGCGATAATCCATTAATGTTTGCCGGTTTCCAAGTCCCGAGACATACGCCTAATATCATTCAGCTCAACGACTACAGTTGATATTGAATTGTCTCTGATGATATAATTCCGACATGATATTATTGTACATTCAGGAGCGATTTTCAGATAGACAGATAAACAGACAGACAGACAGATAGACACACACCCATAGACAGACAGACAGACAGACAGACAGATAAAAAGGACAGCTAGACATATAAATAAAACGATAGATAGATAAATGGGGAAAGGCCAATACGACTGGGAGACAGACATGAGGGCAGCGAAAAAACATTCGCATCCGTACTTCCAAACGCACACGCACACACAAACAAATAAACAAACGAAACAAGAAATCTTTTGGGCTAAAACAAATGTGTGTTCCAAGTATATTATAACCAATACATATTTAACATCTGTTATCAAGGTGTATTATTAAAAAATAAGGTAGTTTTTAATTGTAGTACAATCTATACAGATTATTTCCACGGGATTTCGGTCAGAGTTTTAATAAATTTCACCTGGACTAGGTGTGCTATAAATATATTAATTACTGGATCACATTGATAAACATAGAGAAAAGTGACATTTGGGGAATAACAAGTTTATTAAAAAGTTTGTCTTGGGGATAATCTAATTTCAACTCTTTCGCTCTCGCCCTGTGTGTGTGTGTGTGTGACTTTCTCTCTCGCTCTCTCTGTGTGTGGCTTTCTCTCTCGCTCACTCGCTCTCTCTCTCTGTCTCTCTCTCGCTCACTCGCTCTCTCTCTGCCTCTCTCTCTCTCTCTCTCTCTCTCTGTATGTGTGTGTGTGTGTGTGTGTGGCTCTCTCTCTCTCTCTCTCTCTCTCTGTGTGTGTGTGTGTGTGTTCGGATGTTCGTGATCATGTCTTCCTAACGGCATGAGCATCTGGTGGTGGGGCGGATATCCATTATCTACAGATTCCAACATCTGCCAAATGATGAAGATAAAACCTTTCACGTGACATCTGTTACATGTCTTATATAGTTAGTAGTAGTAGTAGTAGTTGTAGTAGTACTAGTACATCATACCTCCCGCCGGATTATCTATTTGGTATACCATCTCCTGAGACGCCCTGTAAAGGAGTGGGGCGTGCCTGCCAGCCATCCAGACACACACACAGAACCCTACACGAGAGGCTACTTCAAAGGACTACAGTCTTGTCTGTATATAGGCTGTTTGGTTTTCATCGCGTCCCTCTCTACCCGCAGATATTCACGCGATTGTCCACATTCAATATATATATAAGCGGTCGCTATTTTCAAGTGTCCCAAAGCCAAACAGCAATCGATAAGCGACATCTTGTGGGTTTTATAAATGGCAGGGGAAATCTCACATTGTTGGCAAACACCGCGATTCTTAATTTTAAAAAAACCTTCATTAAAGGACCAAATGATAATTTCGATGACTTCTATTGGCTATCAATTATTGTTAACTGAATGAAACACGTGTGTGTGTGTGTGCGTGTCTGTGTGTCTGTGTGTGTGTGTGTGTGTGTGTATGTGTGTGTGTGGTAATTAACGAACTAGCTAGAATGACTAGGTGTTGCTGGTCAAATTCACCCCCCGAAACTATTTTTTTTTAAATGAATCTCTCTCGAGAACGCGCGCACATACACACATACAGAATGGAGAGAGTGCGCGCACTGACGGACAGCGCAGACAGATGCACAAATATACAAAGTCCGACAGACACACACATCCAGACAAATACACCCTCCGCCGTCCCATCCGATACATCTGTCTAATGACGTCTTACATAATCCGGCCATCGAGCTAACCGTCTCGTTACTTACTAATTAACCCCGAAACCCACAAACATGGTCTCGTGATGCTTTGTCATCCGACATCCGTACAGATCCGGAACAGCTGTAGACAAACAATAAAATGGTAAACACAAAAGCCATAAATCGTATTTGTTTTCTTTTCTAACGTACCACCCCCCCCCCCTTCCACAAAAGCCAACTCTATAATCTATTTAGCCCATTAACGGTTAGTATAGTCGGAAAATTCTCAAATACATTTACATCAAAGAAATAAATCCCCCCCCCCCATCTGGTAAAGAAACGGACGATAAGAGTCTGTTTTAAATCAAAACCAATGACCCATTTCATTAGCTGCTACCATTATCTTACCACGCATGACTGACAACTGGACCCTACCCCTTTCACACCCCATTTATTTCAACCTTTTCTCTTTGTTGCTTCGTCAGGGCATTCAATCTTCAGCAGCGACCGCTCATTATTTCCCGGCATGCACCGCTCGGATTATAACTTCCTCAATAGTTTTGCGATAACGAGACCCTAGATGTTGGCATGGAGATGTTGGCCCGGCGAGGGTGAATGGCGGTAATGTATATACTGAGTGATGTTTATTGTTTTAATGTTGTTATAACAACTAGCACTGTCTGTGATAAGCAATATGGCATAAAATTATTATTATTAATATATATATATATATATATATATATATAGTAGGGGTGGTTTTGTGGGATCGGTGCGTGTTTTCGTGCAGCAGAATGACTGAGTGAGTGAGTGCATAACTTAGTGCTTACTTAAACATTCTCTAAGCGTCATCATCATCATCATTATCATCATCATCATCATCATCATCATTACATTCACCTATTCTTTTTATACCACTAAAGTAGAAGCGCGATAAGGTTCTTTTGTCCGGGTACAAGGTGGGACGAGGAGGCTTACCTATACAATATAAATAGTTCAGATATTGGAGGGGGTTCAGCCTCATCTCATTAGAACCAAACAAATTGCACCACAAACACTGTGTGTGTGTGTGTGTGTGTGTAGAGAGAGAGAGAGAGAGGCTCTGTTTCCATGACCGTGACCGGTGCCTATTTCAAGGTTGGACGGGCGAGCTTACTGGAAACATCGCCCACCGTTTGATGTCGGCTCGCCAGATCTTAATCGCTGGATCGTCGGCTACACACTAGCCGGAGGATCCCGATGAAACGAGCCGGCCTGATCGATTCTGGACTGTGTCAAAATAATTGCCCCTCCCGGAGTGCGCTGGGCCACAGGACAATAATTCTGATTACCAGAGAGCGGTATTTGTGTCACGAAGGGAACCGCATTTCCCGGTCCTACTCTGACCGGTTTGACTGGCCGGCCGGAAGTGAGGTGGGGTCAGGAGGGTCAGTTGTCACAAGTGACGCCCCCTGCCGTTGTAGTAGGTCGAGATATGATCATCTTGTGGTTGATTAGAGATAACGATAACAACTTCGCTTTCAGTGGGAGCGCGTTTCCGAGACGATCTCCCACTATTCGTCTTCCTTCGGGATCAATTCGCATATCGCAGCCAGTTGCCCATGGATCTAGAATGCCGTTCGAGCGGCGGTGCTGCAATTACTGATCCCGTCATGTCCGCGCTGCTAATCTCGTCAGGATTAAATTAGTCGTTTTGATTGAAACGACGTGAGCTCGATAATCTCCTGAACACTGGATTATGCCGGAACAGCAGTTAGTCGGGATCTAAAGAGAGAGAGAGAGAGAGAGAGAGGAGGATCCTATCCTATCACTGATGAATCACCAGGTAAGCTGATCCAAGTTGTTATGTCAGAGTTCTAGGTTCAGATCCGGAACAGAGTCGATTCCGTGTGTTAGCTGATACGCTCATCGCTTGATGACATAAACGTTTATTACTCTGGTGTTATTGAATACCGGATCTGATTATAGACATCGCCTTATCCCGGAGCCAGCTGTCTTCTGGATACGAACAGCTGAGTGGCTCCTCACCTGGAGCGTCAATTCGCAGGTAAAACTCTCCGAATCCGACCGGAGCGAGGATCGCTATTCTGCGATAATTATATTTTCTTCTTTTTTAGCTCCGAATCATCATCGGCATCATCATAATTTTATCTATCTATATAGAAATATCTATCTATCTATTTATATCTATTTATCTATCTAGCCCCCTACTTATATACAAACCACAAACATGACTCCCTGCCCTTCTATAGTCTATCCCTATCTCTGTCCGTGTTCCTCCTGTTTTGTTGGCCTCCCCGTCTTTGTTCCCGTTTCCCACTATTCTCGGGTTATTCAAATTGCCCAATAAGTCATAGTCTAGTTAGTAACTCACAGCCGCCGCTAGGTGTCAGTGTTTGATGGACAGTGACACGGTTTATGTTAGGTTTATGGCTGTTAAAATAAATCAGTTGATCTTGTTAAGTTGTTCTCCTTTCTCTGTGGCAAAGCCCAGGGTGTTCTATTCTGGTTCTATCCGTCGATCAGTTGGTTTACTTTATTCCCTTTCAGCATTCCGTTTTCCCCTTTTGGTTGCTCAACTGTTCTGTCCTTTTTAGTATATTAACGCTCAACTGAGTTGCCTATTACCACTCAGATGTTTTTGTTTACCTTTCAAGCACGCATCATTTTTTTACTTCAGTGACTCAGATGGTGTTTTTTCTTCTTCTTCTGTAGCTCAGATATTTATCGTCTGTGGCTCAACTGTCTTACCTTCCGATACTCAACTGTTTTGCTTTCCACCGCTCAGCTGTTTCACCTTCTATGGCTCAGCTGTTTTAAGTTCCTATGGCTCAGATCTGTTCTGCCCCCTTGGTCGCCCATCTGCTCGGCTGTTTTTCCCCCGATAGGTTGTTTCTCTTACACGAGCTGTTTTCTTTTCTGTCCGATATTCATCGCGTGGCGTGCATTAATTATTACAAAGCGTTTTTTCCCTCCCAAGTTTTTATCCCCTTGTCGCCATTTAGTGCGGGCCGACTTGAAGTTTATTTTTGAAGAGAATTATTTCACGCGCCCTCTGGTGAGTAATATGTTCCGGATTGCTGGGAGCTAATTACTTTCTGTCGCCCACCCGCTAAGCAGAAATACGGAGCCCCCCCCCTCCGAAATTTCTCCTCCTATCCGAAACGATGCTTTTGGGTGAATTCTCGGCGTGCAATGCTTAATTAAAAAAACTAGAGAGAGAAAAAGAATGTGTGTGTGTGTGTGTGTAAAAACTAATCCGGACAAGAAAAAAGATTTGTCCAAACTGTGGAGTGACAAAGATAAACGCTCCATCCCTTACATCGCCCCCCATGGAGCAATCTTTATCTCTCGGTCAGACAACATAATCCGATGATCTTCTGGATCCGCTCCAGACGCGCCTGTCTCCGTTAACGCACCTGTTCTCGGATACCCGCGATTCGGACGATGGACTCCTGTCGAACTCCAGACGTCGTAAACTCCAAAAAAGCAAAACGCGAGAGTTCCGATGAGATCCTGGGAATGTGTCCACCTCACAATCGATCTCTGTGTGTGTCTGTGTGTGTGTGTGTGTGTTTCTGTCTGTCTGGGCACGTGGTTTAGTAGGCTAGTCTAGAGGTCACGGAGTGCTAACAATGACCTCATCAACTCTACTCCATTTCCAATGTAAATAAGAGACAGTTGTTTATAGGCCGGAGACTGTTGTTGTCATAACGGCCTGATGATGGCGGTAGTCCAGTGAGGGTGTGATACTATTAAAGCAATTATTTGCCGGCTAATAACAATGACTTTTATTCTCATAATTCATCACTCTCTCTATTAGTTGTGTCTTGCAAGTTGTACGTACATTAACTGGGTGGAAATATCGCTATAGGTTTGTGTTTACGGGGAGCATATCGAGGTGGCTGTTACGTGGTTGATAAAGTGTACAATAGAATAATACAAATAATAAACGTATATTTAATAAAGCGCCCTTACTAGCAGGAGCCATTCAAAGCCGCTGTACAAATAATATGTAATATAATAATACCCCAAATATTACGTTTGTTAAAACCCTGTGAGAGATTTAAAAGATAAGTATTATTTATCTGTGAAAGCGACCTTGAACAGGTGCGTTTTAGAACGGATTAAAACAATCCAAGAGACGACACATTTCTAATATCTGCCGGCAACCTCTTCCACAAAGTGGGGTCTGGAACACTAAACACACAATTACCATATGACTTGAGCCGGGACACTGGCACCTGCAATATTATCTTACTGTGCACATATGCTCACACACACACACACACACACACACACACACACACACACGCACAAACACAATTATAACCTTATACAAACACCCGAGCAAAACGTCACCTTCCAGCTTTATATTCGTATACCAACACACACACACACATACACACACATTAATGTAGGTACACAACACTGCTCAGGCATAAGGATGGAAAAAAATAATATTTGTAAGGATGCCTTGTGTAGTTTCTGAATTTTCACATCCGCGTAAAGTATCAAATGGCTAGAATTGGGCTTACCTATAGCTTTAATAATGTATTTCATATTTTAGAGTGAGATGAAAATATTCAAAGAATGGCTTTAAAGTTTTAGCGTGTTAACAAACTCACACACACACACACTCTCTCTCTCTGTTTGTGTGTTGTTGTTGTTGTTGTTGTTGAAATTCCTACTTCGCGAGCGCGTAAAGTCCTTTCATGAATCTCTATGTAACTAGTCTGTCTGTTGGCTGCCTATCTGCTCTAACTGCCAAACACCTATCAATAATCTTGCCTGCATGTCTGCCTACTTCCCTACTTGCCTCTGACTGACCAACTATGGCTACCCGCTTTCTTCTCCGCCTGTCTTCTACCTGTCTGCCTACTTGCCTCTCCCACTGACCACCTACCGACCCGCCCCCGTATCAAAACTAAATGCTACCCTTAGCCGTGGCCCCTCATCCCAGATCCTGTTATCAGAACCTTTGACATCTGACGAATTCTGTTTCATCGTAAACGACTTCGACGGTTTTCAGATGTTTTGAGCTTCACCTTTCCTGAACACGAAAAACAAACATGGCCGCCTCTAGTGGCTGGATTTAGAGGCCAAGAAGCCGTTCCTCCCACCACCATCACCACCAGCCTGCTCTGTTCTGTTGTTTTGTTCCGAGTGTTACAGAGGTTGGTTTAATTGAAGTAGTCACCTTTCAAAACGTGAAAGTCATAGACTACGATAAGGCGCTGACGGATAAGTCGAACCGCTAATTCTAACTAATCTAAGTACAGCTAAACCTGTCTCGGCGACTACCTCTCTCAATCGAAGTTGCACATGTAAAAGACAAAACAAAGTGTCCCCGCCCACTTCTTTGGCCCTCCCTGGATAGACCTTTTTTAGACGAAATCTTCCTTAAACGACCATTTGTGTCTTACGAATAGATCAGGTGATGACGAGGGTAGTCTTTAAAGTGAGGTTTTACTACATCTGAGAGACCTTCTCCCAAGCTGGACTAAACCTATGATGAGTTGTGATGACTGTTGGTGATGGTTGGATGTGATGGTTGTTGGTGATGTATGGTTGTGATAGCTGTTGGTGATGACAGTTGTGATTGCTGTTGGTGATAGCTGTTGGTGATGGCTGGTTGTGATGGGTGTTGGTGATGGCTGGTTGTGATTGCTGTTGGTGATGGCTGTTGGTGATGGGTGTTGGTGATGGCTGATTGTGATGGCTGACAGTGATGGCTGCGTGCTTATCTCCCATGATGAATGGCAATTACTGCGAGCCGTGACCTTATGCCCTAGCCTTTCGCTCGACCTATAAATATTTCGCCTCCTTCACCGTCGGCTTTCTCGCTGCGGCTAGAAATCTCGCTCCTCCGTGACGCCGAAAGGTCAAATACAGAACATCCGGATCGCGAACGTGTGGCGACATCTGGCGTGTGGTTTGGTAACCACCGATGACGGATGACAGCGGGTGTACCTCAGCAGATGTCAACACAACAAAATTAGGTCACCGTTACTATGGGTACTCTAAGGTTTTCAACAGATAGCTGGACAGGCAGCTAACTTACTTAGTCTAAGTGCTTATTGGCTAAGAAGACGATAATTTCGGTCCAGGCTAATTTATTTAATAACAGGGAACTGTTTAATCATTTTGCAGTCAGATGCATTGGCTTTACGGCCTCACTTGGTCTAACTGGTAGGGCGTTGGATCACAGATCACTACCACCTGAGTTCGAATCTCGGCGTGGGCATATTTGAAGGCTGTTTTATCTTTGACTTCGCTTCATTACCTTTGGAGGTCGCTCGGCCCATTTAGCCTACCATGTGTACCAGAGTGGCTGTAAAACATCAATCATCACCTTTACGAGTCTCATATTGATAGATTGGCTTTAAAACGGATTTATTTTTTTATCGGGGAAATTGTAATTTGAGAAAACCGTTAAATCAATTCTAGGTAATCGATTCGTAACAAATGGTCGTCAGAGCTCGAAGGCTCTAGCAAGCACTACAGCGCCACCTTTCGTCGGATAAATGAGCTAAGGAACTGCCAATATACCGGAAACGTAACACCAACGAGTTCGTTGTCGTGATTAGAACTGACATAAAGCTGTCGTTGTATCCGGGCCGATAATACGTACGTGGAGGGCAGAATGTCGTAGTGTAGGTTTTTTTCTTTCAAAACAAACATTCGGCCGAGTTTTATCGCTGGGATATCTCAACGATTTAACCTTCACCCCCTAAAACTCGCCTTATGATCCAGATTCTCCCCCCCCCCTCCCTTTATGGCTGGCACTTGACGTGGCTAATTCTCGACGAAAGCTTGAAATTTACCTCGACGAAATGGCACATGGGTACCAAGGAAAATATCCGCCTTCCTGTCACGTGATCGAATCAATCACGTGACCATGTTGTTATATGGTGTTTATGATCTGCTCTTTGTCAGTGTTTATGGACGACTTCACAGGATGTGGAGCGTTTTAAGAGATCATTTTGAGTACTTTGTTGATGATGAGGTTCTCTTGTTCCGTTCAAGGTCTGATCATTGTTTATTTTGATGTATTTTAATGTAATCTAAATCCCGTACATTAAATTTGCTCTTTGAAAATCGTAGATCATTGTTATCTTGTTTATAAGATAAGATAGTATACATCTTGTTAATTTACATCTTCACGGTTATGAGTATTATTATTATTAGGGATGCTTCCATGGCCTAACTGGTAGCGCGTTTGTCCTCAGATCTATAGCACATTGGTTCAAACTCCAGCTGGGCTATATTATAAAGGTGTTTCATCTTTCGCTTCGTCTCATTACCTTTGGAAGTCTCTCGGCCCATTTAGCCTTCCTTGTGCACAAAAGTGGCCGTAAAACAGCAATATTTACATTATTATTATTATTATCATTGCTCTTGTCATCATCATCAGTATCATCTTCATCATCATCTTTGCCATCACCATCTTTATCATTGTCCTTGTCGTTAGAATTTCAATTGGGCAAAGTCCTTAAATCGGGTTACATTTTAACGATATAAATATTTATGTTTTTATGTATAAATATTCTCCGACATTAATATGATATGAAATCGTTATCTATTATGACCGGCGTGTAAATACCTCACTTCGAATTATCGACAACTAAACCGAGTTCGATTTAAATGTCGTGGTTACAGATCACAAAAAGAATCATTTTATATTCCATCAGAATCATCATTTTGTTTAACAACAAACGACATTCGGATTAGGTGAGTGGTGTAACATTCCAGCTTCTACTCAAACATCAATCTACTTCAAAATTTCTGTATTTGACCATTGGCTGACTTGGGTGTGTTTTTGACATCTTAGTCCGTATCTGTTGCCATGCAGACTTTTATTAATATTAATGATTAAAATCATAATGTATATTTAATAAAGTGTCCTTATTAGCAGGAACCATACAACGATAAAGGACGAAATTTCTATTTTTAATCGATGATGTAATAAGAAAACATGCCACTGATTCACATAATGCTGGCCGTTGTTGTTGTTGTTATTGTTTTGTTTTCAGTGAGCGATGTAATCCTTTACCTTTCAGTAGATTGACACATGTTACGTTTAATATTGGCTAAGTTGTTCTAGGAACGGTCCAGTTAGCAGCGCGTTGTAAATTTTCATTCAATTCCGAAATATTATATTTCCTTATCAAAACTACAGACAAGATTAAGATTCCAGTCATTTTACATCTATTAACTTTATCAGAACTATAATTCTATTAAATGTTAAAGATATTGCAACACGCGGATATTTCAAGTGCGCGTGCGCAGAAATTCAGACCCCCAGCAGCAATTAGGTGCCATGCAATGGATCCTCATGAATATTCAATTCCGCCCATTTTCATTCGGCCAGTTCCGTGGACCGAGTTGCGTACAGGCGTCATCAGTGTGTGTGTGTGTGCTCCTTTTCTCGGTTAAGCGTGCAACGTCATCACTTTCTTCTTGTCAACATTAATCATGTGTGCATATTCTGTAGAATAACCCTAATTCATATGCCACATGTAGGCCACCTCAAAGTGATCCATGTAAATATATACTTATTATGGCGTTTCTAACGACAAAACCACGTATTTTATGTACAACTTGCAATATATAACTTGCAATATATAACTTGCAATATATATGTGATAGCGTGACTAATAACACCAACAAAAGTCACTGTTATTGAAATGATTTGAAAGAGCTATAGGCAACCAACGAATTGCTTTAATACCAAATGTTTAGGTGGTTATCGGAGCTTCTATAGACTTTACGGGCGCCTCCGTGGTCTAACTGGTAGCGCGTTGGATCACAGATCACTACCACCCGTGTTCGAATCTTGGCGTGGGCATATCTGAAGGGTGTTTCATCTCCGACTTCGCTTCATAACCTTTCCAGATCGCTCGGCCTATTTAGCCTACCTTGTGCACAAACGTGGCCGTAAAACATCAATCATCATGACTATCTATAGACATTACGGACATAAGGTAAAGACGTCTTACGAACATGAGATGGTCTATTAAAATACCACAGACTTGAGTCACCCTGGAAATAGAACCCATATATGCTAGGACAGCTATTGAGTGTGGGATGTTTCAGCCATCAGCTCATTTTCATAAGATGCTTTCCATCGATCATGAGGCTAAACAAGAAACATGGTCCATACTTTCGTTTAAGTGTGAGTCTCGAACCAGTAGTGTTTGGCTAAGTCGAGAAGGGGGCCATATGATAATCATAGTAGGATCGAGTGTGGGATTATATCTCTTTATAGATATAAGCGTAAGGCGTTTATGGGATAAGTTAAAATATCAGGTATGAATTGTCTGATATCTGGTTTTATATCTGACCTGATACATGATTTTGGCTTGGTACCGTGTGCACATATTATTAATACACCTATATATCAGTATAGTGTGATTGGCCATAATTGGTCGTGTTAATCCGGAATAGAGATCGAGGTATCCGAATTTTACTGTCTCAGACGTCTCAGACTGAACTGTTAGCATTCATCAGTCAGAGGTGTTTATAGGCGCACTATGTGTTTTACCGCTATGGGGTTAGGGGGGTGGGTGATGTTATCCGAGCACTATCGTTGGTAATGCGAAATAATTGAAAATCATGTATTATTCATTAAAGTACGTAATTAAATCATAATTTTGGTACTCATTCTTAGCTATGTTTGACCTGTAGCCTTTGAGCATTTAACACCTGGCGCTAAACACCTGTTGAAATTAATCTTTTAAATTAGATATTAAAACAGATAATTAATGGCTTTGTCTTTTTTTTTGTTCACGTGTTCAGTCCTCTGAAAATAAATCGAATGAAAACAATTGAAGTAAGAAAGGGAAAAAACATGGCAAAGGTAATTCGATTCTCTTCGCCGTTGTTCCTGTTCAAAATTCTTCCTTTTCATTATCGAACAGATGTCAACAATTGTCTTCCGGAGAAAAGGTCATCGATCAAGGTCAATAAAGGCGGTCCGGACATCGATCCAGAAACGCGGACCGAGGAGCACCGACTGACCTTCTGAATGAGCATTCCGGATCGGGCTATCCAGAAGGCACGGTTCGCCCTTTATCGTTCACCACCACCCAGCGCCGTTAGCTCTGCCGCATAAAAAGTGACAATCTTCACACGCTCGTAATCGAGCATCAAGTCTGCTCGTCGAGTTTTCTCCATCGACATGCTAACACTCTAATGGCCGCTGCCTCCACTATATCCAGAATCCGGTGTTCGGCGCGATGCGGCTATCCAGATATTTATGGTATCCGAAAGAGCTGGGCGCCCGTTCGTCCGTCGTGAAATCAGAACTCTGCCAGAAAGTATCTCTCTCTCTTTCTCGCCGATTTGGAACGCCTTCGGGATAGCGGTCGTCGCACGCCGCTAGGTGGCGCGCACTACACAACTGCCAGAATCCAGGTTGAATTCGACTCACCACGTCTGCCTCGCTCGACTATCAGCGTTTTGTGCTCACGGAAAATTAACACCCCCGCCCCTGACCGGATAGAAACATCGCCGCCATTGACGTTTTCTTGGACTTCCGTAACCGAAAGTGAGTTATCCACGTTTGCTCATGCGCATCGCTAATTGGATTACGACGGCCGGAAGCGGGGTTCGATGATTGAAGCCGATGTTTAGTGGCAGTGAAAGTCCCGTCGGACGGGTTTCACTTTGAAAATATCCCGAAACTAGACAGCATGCGGGTTTCTTCGGACAGAAAATTGACAGATCGGAAATCTACCTTGAAATAATTCAGGTCTTCAGCCCTGAAACGAGCTGTTTTGACGAGGAAAACGTCAGTTTTGCTGCGGGGAAAAAATTAAAAAGAAATAAATGAAAAAGGAAGGACGACGCTTTTTTTGAAAGAAATTTACCCCCAAAAAAACCCCCAACAACCAAGAGCCGAAATCGGTGTGAAATCCGATATAGCACGTGTGCTTATCTCTGGTAGCGGCTGAGCGCGCGCGCGGACGTTAGAATAGCATCTGCGCCGACGCATCGGGACATACTAACATCGTAGCCAATATTATGCGGAGGCTTTTGTAATTTGTAATATCGTGTTCAGCGCTAACCGATGACGACCATATTGAGGGTTGGTTGGTGAGAACGCTAGGAAGGATTGGACAAAGGAAAGGTCTCCCGTCATCGAGTCCAAACTTTGACCAAGGCACAGGGTGATAATAAATATAATCGCCGTCGTATTGGAGCGACGATGCCAGCGATCCAGAACGGTGTCCAGACGTCTGGCAGGTGGCGCCGCTGAGTTACGGACGCGTTTACCGGTAATTACTCCAGTTTATCGGCCGTTCGTCGACGCTGACCGACCGCCATTATGACGGAATCAGACGACTTCTCGCCCGAAGACGTGTTCAAGCTCTTTCCGACGGCGTTCCCGCTCCGGCCTAAGGTGCCGCCACCGGAGGCGGAAACAACCGCGATCCCGAACACGACGTTGGCGACGACCGCCGATCCAGGATTGGAGTTTTTCTTCGGCCTGAACGGCACGTGGATTTTCGGCGAATCGGAAGACACGATCATACTACCGCTTCTACTCGGAATCGTCGGCTTCTGCTCGCTGATCGGCAATGGTCTGATCGCCTACGTCATCATCGCCATACGACGCATGCGCACTGGGCCGAACCTTATGCTACTGAACGTGGCGCTGAGCGACCTGGCGTTCATGGCATTCTGCGTGCCGACGGCCATCTTGAATCATGCGACACCAGGTGGCGCCGTGGTGCCGCCGACCGGACTGAGCATGTGCAAGTTCGTACACTATATGATCTTCGTCACCGTGTACGTTTCGATCTACTCGCTAGTCGTCGCCTGTGTCTTCCGCTTCTTCGGCGACTATATGACCGGAAGCAAGCATCGCGATCACATCGCCGCGTCGAACAATCCGCTACTATCACGTGGTAACGCTGCCATATCGTCGTTAGTGATCTGGGCGGCGTTTTTCGTCAGCCACCTCAAGTTCCTCATCCGGCCAGAGGGCGCCGTCTTTCAGGAGCCGTTCATCTGTCTCTACTCGTTCGTGCTTCCGGATTCGGCGAAGATCCGGACGCTGTGGGTGACCTTTCTCACGTGCGCCTTCCTACTTCCGCTCGTCACGATATGCTCGCTGTCGGCGGTCGTCCTGCACCGACAGCGGAAGTTCCGTAAACGGAAGCTACCCGCCGATCGGCGAGGACAGCCGCCGCCGCCGCTGCTCGCGCGTACCGGTGCGCATCCGGTGCTGCAGCACGCGCATGCGCAGTACGAGGCTGCGCAGAACGAGATCAACGAGCGCAGGAACCGGCGCGAGATCACCATGGTGCTAATGGCGTCGATGGTGGCTCGTGCTCTCTTCTGGCTACCGATCCAGATCTTCATTATGATCGACATCTTCGGGATGACGGAGATCACCGAAGTTTACCGGAAGGCAGAGATGCTCGGTGTCTGCTGCGCGTTTGCCGGCACGTGCATATCGCCGCTACTCTACAACTGTTTGTCCATCGACTTCAAGGTCGCCTTCAGTGAGACGTTCCGGAAGATGGGCTGCACGTGTATCGCCGACCGACCGGATGAGAACATATCGGACATGAACGAGACGATTATGTCGATTATTTCTGATAGCTCAAACCACATTAATTACACGTAGAGGCCACTTCCGGTCTCCAGCTTCCGGTTGATATCCCGACGAGAGTGTCTTCATACGATTTGGAATAATCGGACCCAATAGTGGTTGTTTCGTTCAGATGCTGGGACTGTAAGTGTTGTACAGTGAAATCCGAGTAATCCGTTACCTATGGAAAACGACTACCTGTCTTTTCCGTCCATGTGATGCCAACCTATCAGGTTGATACGTGATGTCAAAAAGCAAATAATCGAGTCATTTTTCTAATTAAGGCACTCGTTCAACCGGATCGGATTTGGGAACTTGGGAGGACGGAAGAATGAGGTCGTAACTGTATTTTGTTAAGGTCGTTTATAGCATTATTATTATGGACGATCTGTTGCTGTTCAACTTACACGTTAATCGTCCAACGATACCTTATCTGAACATCTTATACAGATTACGGGAATATCATCAAAACTAGGCATCTTCAACACGATTGCGTTTCACAATAGAATCTTACTTCGTGCCACATACAGTAAACCATGAATTAGCCGACACTTCGGTTAACCTGTCAACCGGTTATCCGGCTACCCGATATCACCAATCTGTTGTTTTGCCATTAAAAAACCGAAAGGTGAATTTGTCCAACCGCGTCACTTGCTAAATCCAGCCACATTAGGCTCATCACGTGACGGAACTGATTACACAGCCTGAACTGTATAAATATTGGTACACGCAAACGGCTTAGAAAGGTGTTCATCTGACGTGAAACACCTCGAAGGTAGCCTAAAACGAGGGGAAGATTTCATAGTCAGTCATGGCATACGGTACCCGTCGAAATCGCACAGTAAATATACAAGGGAAAAATCGTTCTGGATTCCTTCCGAATAGCCTCGTCCGCGTGACCTTGGCGCATTGAGAGCTCCACCCGGAGTCTTTCGCCGGGACTGTTATCTTTGTTTATACTGTAAACGCTTCCTTCGGGATCACAGCATGTATCCAATATCCGGACTGATTAGCTCCGATATTCTTCTGGACACCGTGTACCACCGTCCACCATAACCAGGTTGTAGGTGAAGTTTAAAAAAATCTCAGTCTGTCCGATATTTGCGGGAAGATGCTTCCGGAAACTTGCTCTATACAGACCGGAAGTGATGTCTATATTGTTTAGAACCAATTTGTATGGTTAATGTGTGAAGGGTTCGTTATACTGACTGTGATGTGGTGGCTATGTTGATCAGGAGGGGGGGGGGTTGTACAAATAATTGTGAGTGATATAAACAGTATTTGTTCCTTTCGAGGTATATTCGTTGATTTGATACATATACGCTGGTATTGGGAGTGTATAGTATGGCATTGAAGTGTTACATATAAGCTGATATGGTGTCGTTTATATATACGTTGTTACGATGCGCAGATACGTTGATATGGCACCACAAAGTGTTATTTTAATGCACACTTTAGTATGGTATATATTCGGTAATATGGTATGGTATTCCATATATTTCCTGGAATACATACACCGCAGGGAATCTTGATTAGCACATATATATATAAATATATATATATATATATATATATATATCTTTATACTGCATTGGTACTCATGCCTTGACGTTCACACCCTATAACACTATACCTTGGTACACCATATTCTGGTAAACAATGTTATTTGCACTCGAATAGGTGACCTACCTGTACCCTAGTGATAAGGATGTTTTGACTTGATTGACGGATGCCAGGTGACAAATGACAACAAGCCCAGATGACTGACGTATTATTTGGCATTTTTCAACGAACTACCCCGGATAAAGCTAACCGCTATTAAATGGCTTTCATATCAACAGCGTGCGCAAAACCGACGTCTGAATTATCCGGGTTCTGTTCCAGGTGTCAGCCGCACCAGTCTGTCGGCTGGAGAGAAATGACAACAAACAGAGTTGGCTGGAAGCGTGTAAATAGTGTAATATGGCTGCCAAGTTTGTGTTTTGTTTGTACATAGAACATGTCTAACAGATGGCACTGGTGTCCTAGTCAACATGTTACTGGAATAATTGTTACTGGTGTGTGCGTGTGTGTATGTGTGTGTTTGTTTGTATTTGTGTGTTTGTGTGTTTGATTAAAATAATGTCTGTCAGTATTAAATAAGTCTCTGTTTTGTTAATATCTGGTTAACACCTGTTTCAAATATATATATATATATATATATATATATATATATATATATAGAGAGAGAGAGAGAGAGAGAGCGCATACCTACATACACAAATTTATATTGTGATGTAATTGCGACGTTAAAATTATATCTAACCATGCTTGTGTGCACGTACGTACATGAATGAATGACTGTGCACAAACGTGTCTGGTTTCCTTTATCTTTGTTCGGTTTGGTGTGTCGTTCCCCCCTCGACGTTCTCTTACCGTTCCAGGTAAACCTACCGGGTATTAATTTAAAATAATTTGTTAAATAAAATGGCGCAATTTTTGTTGTGCTATAAATTTCGACCAGTTACCACATTATAGATTTTAATGCCGTTTTTAGACCTACATGCGGTAGATCATTTTTGCCATCAGCTTTCCAGTAAATTGCGTTTCTTAGATAAAAATCGTTTGGATTGATTTATCACATTACCCGAACAAGGCAAATAATACTTTACTACGAACAACCGAAGGGATGCCAGCGCAATGTAAACACGGTTAGCTTTAATCCGTTTAGCGCCTACTGCAATAGTCAATTCGTGTATCCAAGCCGTTGTTTGGAACACTGACCTATATCTTAATTGGACTGTATACATTGTATAGTGTTTTATGTTTGCGTGCCTGGTTGGTGGTTTATTATCGTTTATGGTTAAGTATGTCGAGTTATTGGTAGGGCAGTAAAAGGTTCGACATTTTATCCGCAAATCGATTCAGAATTATCTGCTTCTTTATATTTTTGCCACATCCACTTCATTAATTGTTGTTCGTCGATGGATATATAAATTGATGGACTGCACCGAGAGTTAATAATACATAAATTAAAGCCAATTAAACTACAGTTTACGTCTATACAATGCTTTGACACTTTCGGATTTTTAGTGTAGTTTGTTTACCTTCAGCAGCTTCATATTATCCAAGTTAATGTATTTGTCAGTGATTGTGAGTAAGGATGACAACATGTCTCTTAAATTATATTTCTGTCAGTTATAATCTTGTTGATATTTTCATGTAAAACGACCAAAAGAATTCCCCGAAGTAGGCGTAAGAATACGACTAAGATGTGAAGTGGGGCGAGAATTGGTCTTAATACTTCTAAGGAACTACTTTATGTAGCGGTGATACTTATTTCGTCATATTTCGGTTGTGATTGGTTAGTATTTGAGGCGTTCTCACGCCAAGCGAGGTTCGACAACGTGTTATATATTACGTGATTGTAGCTTATTTATCGCTAAGATTGGCTATAATAATCTTGTCCGTGCTTCTGCTGTATATATATATATATTATGTATATATATATGTATGTATGTATGTCACACTTACACGGTGCCGATAAAGCGTGTTCTATCATGCACTATGAGCACTATAAATAAAGGGATGGTTCACAGCGTGTTGTTTTTGTTATTACCCGTTATTTGAGGGTCGAAATAATCTGCAAAAGGGATTATTTTTGCTTGTTTACTGTGTAGTCCATTTTGTGTTTGGCACTTCCACTTTTCGACATGCAATAATCTGTTTTAGGCCACTAGGTCTTTTCGAACATCACGAACCAAAAACTAAAACTGGAGGTCGTTTCTAATACTGTCAGCGTTCGTTGTTTTGCGATAAAGTTGGTCACCTCTATATTCCGACAGCCCATTACTCCAACAACTCACCATTCTGACAAAATGTTAAATCTTGCTGTTTTGGTCAAAAGACGTCGACTTCACGAACTGCCATAGATGTCTAGCTGTGGAGAGTGACTGGGTGTATCTTCGATATTCCAGTTGTGGCACATTGACAGTAACACACCTTGTTCTATCTAGTGTCTTCTCTAAATGACATTCGAACGCTCTGCCTCTGTCTTCGCTGGTCTGTAACGGGTTTCGTTTTACGGAGAAAGGCCACAAGGGGACAGGCTCTGTCAGTTAGTGTCAGTTTGAATATTATAATGGTAATAATCATTTAGTATCTACTGATTAATATTTCGGAATCCCTGATTAATTAAATTTCATTTAAAACCTATTCCTCAATAGTTAGACACATACACACGCACACATTCTTCTAACCTGCATGGAGTTTCTCTAATGTAGGGCAAAATTGACCTATTGGAATATTTGGCTGTCAGAACACTGGACTATTGGAAATATCAGAACAATGGGTGGTCGGATTATTGGGTTGTTAGAATTCTGGGGTGTTGGAATACTGAAGTGGTATCAGGTAATTAATTATATGTCAAATAATAAACTGTCGGAATTCTTGACTATCGAAATAATGGTTTTAGGTCCAACTTAATTACCACACCATTGCCTATACGCAGCACACATAAATGATATGACAACACTATATCCTAGAGTAGAAACTAATAGACCTATAGGGCAGAGCGCTAGTGACCCTCTACCTACCGGCCACTCAACTAACTAACGGCTATGGGCAATTATGTTTCCATCTGGATGGACGATGGTATGAGATGGCAATTTTGTCTTCTGAATGTTTGGTCAATGGCAATAACAGACAGGAAATACGTACAACTCTGTATATGGCGTACCTGAGGATTAATCTCTGAGCTTATACACATTGTATAATATTTGCTTGTATATCTGATTTGTTTGGATGTTAGCGATTGGGGTGATTAGCGTACGATAATACATAAAGAAAAGGAAGTCCTATAAACACAAGAAGACACTTAACTAATAAAATACAGATACAATGGGGGGGGGTGGTTATAACATAAGAAGCAAACAAAAAGAAAACAAACCCACAATAAAGCCATAACACATACAACGCCACCTGTTGGAAGCCGGCAGGATAACGATGCTACCAGCTAAACCACGTCTTAGTACGTTTGCCAATAAACATCTAAATGGTTATTTAATATCTGACTACGGCAGATATTACATAAATGGAAATAAACACTATCATATTTACAAGATAAGTCGAAATTAAATCGTTGTGTGCATACGTATTATATTATATTAATCCCCCAAGTAAGCTACACGACAAAATTATTAAAATAATAACAGGGTATGATGTTAGTACAATCGCTGGATGCCTCATTTTGTTTCTCCAAATAGTTTGACAGCATTTTCCATTGGGATGTTGTCATTCGTGTGCTGAACTGGTCGGTTTTCAAGAGGACATCGTCCTTTTCAACATACTTGTATAGTTCTTCCACACACACATATAGAAACCGAGAGAAGTGCCCTAATTTTAACCGCTGCTAACTTTACTACGACTAGCTACAATTATAACAACAAATGAAAACAACTCGTGTTGTTGTTGTTGTTGTTGTTGTCTTGTTGTTGATGATAATAATGTTGTTGGTGGTGGTGGTGGGGGTGGTGGGGGTGCTGCTGGTGTTTTTTCCTAATGTTAATACTCCTACTACTACACTGCTACTCAAGGATATCCGCGAAGTGGTATCAGGTAATTTTATGCAAGTAATTAATGCAGATACAAAGATGAAGGATGTTTAGGTTATCCTTTGAAGGCTTTACATATCCTCCCTTCCCTAATCATCAGCAATAATAACAACAACAAAAAACAACAACAACAAACAAACAATAACAGAAGTTGACTTCATTGTAATAGTTGAATTTTTAAAATAAATAATTGATCACCGATCAGTATTATTGGGGGGGGGGGGATGGGTTATGGGCGATCAATTTCTAGCAAGGTGTCTTATGTTGAGCTGACACAACTGAGAAATTGCCGAAACACCTTTACTGGATCGATAATACGAATTCTGCTTTCAGCCTGAACAATTGATTGTCTTCTGATATTTTCTAGAAATTATAAAGACATAATTATAAACAGAAAATTTGAAATGTATGAGATCCGTTAGCACAGTCCAGGATTACGCTAAGCAAGAACTGGAAGCGTTATATTAAATGGCTTCACCCCCTGCCCCCCCCCCACAGAACATTTAACCATCTCGCTTAGTGGACTTCTATTATGAATGTGAACGACTTCCGACATCAGGAGTTTCGTGTTGTGAAGCTTTGATGACATTTTTCGTTTTATTTTCTGGTTTCGCATCCTGCATAAATAGACCATCATATAGTTGCCTGGTACGATATGGTGTTAAGTTACGACAAAAGGCAAATAGGATCCTGTTGTGACGTATGGAGGGTGGGGGGGGGGCAGGCGAAGATTTTACTCCAGTTGTCTTGTCTGTACAGCTGATGTACATCCATCTATATGCACTCCTCTTTAATACCTTAGTACATAGTCAACAATTCCAACATTGAAAAAAATTATGCATGGGCGCCTCCATGGCCTAACTGTTAGCGCGTTTGGCCACATATCTATAGCACCTGGGTTCAAATCCTGTCCGGGCTATATCAGAAGAGTGTCTCATCTTTCACTTCGTCTCATTACCTTGGTAGGTAAATCAGCCGATTTAGCTTACCTTTGTGCACAAAAGTGGCCGTAAAGCAGCAAATAACTCAATAAGATCACACACCGAAGAGTAATATGCACGTGCTAACTTGACCTGTTGCATGGCACTGAATAATAATTATGAAAAGCTCACAAGCTCATCCAGGAACATTCGGCTGTACTTCATCAACACCACATCTAAAGGCCACAAGACGTGTTTCTCTTCGTGGCCTACTTCCGAAGTTTGATCAAGAATCATCGCAGAACAAACAAGAGCCTTGCTCGATGAGACGATTCTTGGTGAACAGGTTTCGAACATTATCATAACACATAATACGGAGATAGATCCAATCTTCTGGTAAAAAGCTCGAATTCACTGCGCCATATATTTGTTTATATCCAGTGTCATAAAACACGAGTCATCGGGAAAGTAATATTTCTTGATGGGGAAGGTGTATGCCATGGATCAGCTTCAAACATCCAGGTGTGTGTAGGTGTGGTGTACAGATAGGTGTATTTATCAGTATCATCATTATCATTGCTGCTGCTGCTGCTGCTGCTACTACTACTACTACTAGTAGTAGTAGTAGTACTACTACTAATGGGCATATACACAGCTTAACGGATGACATGCGTTGCCACAGATTTATATTACCTGGGTTCGAAGCCTGAACGGACTATGTCAGAAGGGCGTTTCATCTTTTACCTCGTTTCGTTCCCTTTTGAAGTCGCTGGGCCCTTTTAGCCTAGCATGTGCATAAAGTGGCCGTAAAACAGCGACATATACAGTTTTAACATTTACTACTACTACTGATACTATTACTACTACTAGTACTCCTAGTAGAAATACTGTATAACCATACATCGACGTGTTTACTCGCCAAATATACAAACTATTTGGTGATTGTCAGCTGATGAGACACAAACTGTTTATCCGTATACCTAGGGCGCATCCGTGGTCTAATTGGTAGCGCGGTTGGCTAGACATCTCTAGCACCTGAGATCAAATCTTGACGTGGGGGTGTCTGAAGACTGTTTCACCTTTCTCTTCGTCTCATTAAAACAAACATCTTATCCATAAACTAAACTACATAATACAAATTAAAACCAGAAAAGGTTTGGAGCAGGTCAGCTGCCATCAAGTATTGGATTTCAGGAAACAACATACGTTAAAAATCATAAAAGACAAGCTGAGATGAACTGAGGTTATTTGACAATAATATAAGTTATACCAATCCGTAATACGTTCTCGTCTGATTTGGAAACGAACCAATTTAATACACCAAGAATAAAACTTATTTCATATATCATTCTGAAATGTATTATTATTATTAATATTATTATTATTAGTAGTAGTATTACAATTATTATTATGAGAGAAAAAAAGAAGGGGGAGACTTTATGCTATGCAACCAAATCATCCTCGGCCGATTTTGTCCCAATTAAGACAACATTTCAGACATTACATTTATCACCAAAACAGACGTCCTGAAGATGAAAGCCATCGTATTGGTGACTGATCTTCTCCATCTTAGCTTACTTTGTCTTTCTGTTTCCCTATTACTGTCCTGGGACAAGCTTTAACTGTCTTAGACAGGCCAGATGATGATAAAGTGATCTGATGATGATGATGATGATTGACGATGATTAGTGTTTTACAGCCATTTTTGTACACGTGGTAGGCTAAATGGACTGAGTGACCTCCAAAGGTATTGAAGCGAAGTCAATGATGAAACAGCCTTCAGATATGCCGACGCCGAGGTTCGAATTCAGGTGGTAGTGATCTGTCTGTAATGCAACGCGCTACCAGCTATACCACGGAGGTGCCCCGATAAAGTGATCTGAGATACATACATCTACGACAACAGACCTCACTGGGTGAGGATATAAACCTTCTCATTAAAAAAGTTTCTTGTTTCTTCATCAAGGACATTCCCCAATTTAGGAGATTTAGGTTTCCCTAATTAAAAATAACCTTATTATTGGAATTCCACTGTACGACATTTAATAAGCGAGTTATCATTGAAACGATTGTTATTTGTATCGCAAATGACATGTTTAACATAACATCTAATTGTCAAATATTACTGACAGCTCTGGTAAATGTAACGTTCATAACGACGATTGACAGCCTCGTTCGGTATCAGCGCTGCATCCCCCTCGGTGACATATGCCCCAGGCCTTATTCCCTATCACAGACAAAATCAGATCGAAGTCTTTTACCGAATAATGAAATTTCCTATAGACCCCAATAAAGCTGGGATTCGACCCCCAAACCTGGAGGTTTGTCATATAGCACTACTGTCAGAACCACGAAAATGGCTTCAATATTTGTTAGACAACTAAAATATATCTCTAAAACCAACAGGTGTATAGAAACGTCCAGGTATATACGTGAACCATCTGACATAGTTGACACAATAGTGTATTGAACAACTGACACATTCCGACACAAATCCCTTATCTTTTTATCTTTGATAATTGACACATCCTTCCATAATTATGGTGATTCGTTTAATTGACACATTTCGGCCTATACAAGACGTACTCCAGATAACTGACACACCCGCGTATTACAAATATGCCTTTCCGATATAATTGACACGTTACCTGTACATCAAGCTGTCAGCTAGGCCTTTGGTGGCGGCAATTTAAGAGGGAAAAGTCCAAAGAAAGGCAGCCCTTTTGACGAAAGATTTCCATCTAGATTTATTGCTCCTTTTTCGGCTGCCGCCAGGTAAAGGATAGCGGCGTTTGCTTAAAGCCTCGTTTAGCCAACGTAAACCTTTCGTTTCACACTTCAGTCTTATCACGGATCGGAATCAGCTCGAGGCAAGGCGGGAGGGGGGGGGATTGTTTCAGCGCGCGCAGCTGAGTGATGCAGCGGTAATTCGGGAGAAGAATTCGTTTCAGTTTCGTATCGTAACAACATCCACGTGTCCCCTTTCCGTGGCCGGGATCACATATTTCGATGTTTACGTTTCTGAATGGCTTACGTCATCAATAAATCAATTGTTTTTCAAAGAGGAGTTCTCCAAAAGGGAAATAGTTCTCGTTGTAACGGCTTCGAGATGCGCTCTTGAACTGCAAGGAATTTATTTACGATGTTTCGCTGGTTATTTTTCGTTTTGTAGCTTCCCCTCTCTCTATCTTTCCGTGTGTGTGTGTGTGTGTGTTGTGTGTCCGTGTGGGTGTGTACGTGCGTGTAATAATATCAATAAAATAACATTTACAGTAGGTCAGTAGGTCCACCTATAATATTCTCAATTTACGACATAAAACTGGGGGGAGGTGATTTCTGTTTGCGTCTCTCCGAAACAAAACCACGAATACCAACGATTTACAAATGGCAATCTGAGCTACAATGACGATAAACGCAATTCTCCAAACTATTCTAAACCGAAATAGATACGGTCTTATGCCGTATGTAAAGCAGGGAAAAATCAACTCATTTCATAACAATTCAGCAACTTTTGGCATCGGAATCACGAGATAAATCTTTCGCTTATCCTACGAGCGTCTGGCAGACGATGTTATCAGTCAAGGGCAACTGTATATCTCAAGATGTTTCGGTCTCCTTTCGCCAAAATTAAGCCACACTTCTCAGCGCGCAGCCCGAGCGCAAAATAGTCCCGTCGGCTGTGCTGCGGTCGCGGCGCGTTACCGTTTGTTTGCAAGCTTCCCTCCGCCATGTAACGGAGTGCACCGATTCGTTGGGAGTAGTTTGTTGATTCTGCTAACAATCACCGAAAGCCGACACCTCGCCTGGATCCTGGAGAGACACAGGTAAGTGTATCGCTGACAGGTAATAGGAATGAACCCAGTGTCGGAGCCGGCAACACTGTAGCCGGATTTTGACCGGCGACACGCGATCCGTGGTGCCAGAATCACAATGGCAGCTCGATGTTTGTTTAAGATCAGGGTCTATGAGCGGTCGCAGCTGTGTAAAGACCGAGAGCGAACGATCAGAGAGTCGCTGATGGGAATATTCGGCGAAAATGAGGGGAAAGATCCGGAGTCTCCCGAATCCCGCTGGCCGACCCGATCCCTTTTATGTCGACATCGATTCGGTGATGTTCGGATTCCACTAGCTACTGAAGTGCCACCTACTGGTTAATCCGGTATTATAGGTTGGCCAGACGTCCGGCTTCACGCCGGACTTTACGGCTTTTCAGCCGGTCATCCTCCATCCGGCACCAGCTTAAGCCAGAGATGTTTTGATCTTCACATATTATAACAGGGCCCTATTTTCCCAGAAGAATGTCCAGCCATCTATAAAAAACTCTTAGCCATCAGAAAACTCCCGCATAAAGATGCCAATTAAAGGACAGAAGTGCGAGACGTAAACAGTTCATGACAGGCTATATTTATATTTTTGAAATAAGGGAACTTTTAGCTTCAATTGGGTTAAAAATAAATAATGACATTCATTTATTTTACTTCTGTGTAATAATAAAAGGCGTTTCTAAATGCTCTATGGGTGTGTACGCGAGGCTGTGTGCATTATACGTTGGTAGCCTGTGATCATGTCCTCGTTTTGGTAACACCACGTCCTCCTTTTCAGAAAATTATAAATGGCCACCCTATCCGGTAACAGTAATAATAATAATAATAATAATAATGTATATTTAATAAAGCGCCCTTACTAGCAGGAACCATTAAAAGGCGCTGTACAAATAATATGTAATTTAATAATACCCCAAATAATGTCTGTAAAAGCCCTGTAATGATTTAAAAGATAATAATTATTTATCTGTGAAAGCGACCTTAAATAGGTGTGTTTTTAGAAGAGACTTAAAATTTCCAAGAGACGGCGAACAGTATTGGTGATTGGATGTCCAGACGTACAAGTGTTCCTGAAATGTGGGAAATGTTGCTCGTCTATTGCCACTTCGTGCATGCGGCAGGTTAAATAGGCCGAACGACATCCACAGGTGACCAGACAGTTAAAGATGAAACACAATTTCAATTCAAGTGCTGGAGGAATGTGGTCAACCACGCTACCAATTAGCCAAATGAGCCCCCCCCCCCCCGACGGGATAGAACGGGATGGACTCAGATGAATATGGATCAGTAATTTGTTTTAAATATCTGAAAGAATATAATGTTAGAATATTGATGGTAGAAAGGGATGATGATGATGATGATAATGATGATGACGATAAGAGGAATTAACAATGATTTATCGGAACCGGACACCTAGTGAGTTCATTATATTATATTCATAACCAGGGCCCATGAATATAATAATTAATACCGATTAATATATATATATATATATATATATATATATATATATGTGTGTGTGTGTGTGTGTGTGTGTGTGTGTGTGTCTGTGTGTGTGTGTGTGTGTGTGTATAGTCTTACCTCGCCTACGTCATTAATTGGTTTCAAAAAGCGTGACGTAACCCTGTTTTTGAGGTAAGCCGGATATAATGTCTTAAAAATGCCTTAACAAGCGTGTTTTATTGTGTTTTATATATATTTTTTTATCTTCTTTGATCTATTATTGTAAATTTATTTATTTCATGGCATTCTATTACGACGTAGGTGATGCAGCTGAGTGACGTAACGTCGGACGTAATGGCGTTCGCAGAACTGAAAAGGTATATATATATATATATATATATATATATATATATATACCGGAAGTTGTATATTTTTATCACGACAACCTTTATCAGTTACTATAAATTGTTTATTAGAAATTAATCGGATAAAATATGCGGCTTTTAGGCAAGTATCTGTAAATTATAAACCAACAGATTTTGCTGGGCGCTAAAAATGACGAGACGTGGATACGTTTACTATAATAAGATACTGGAGCATTTGTTCTAAAGGAGAATGCCGTACAACAAACATCATTACTGGTCCACGATCTTTGCTCCTCCCGAGATAAGCTGTCACAGAAACAAATCTTCGCCATCCGAAATCTGTGCCGAAGACGACGAGGAGAAAGGAAGAAAGAATCAACTATTTACGTTAGTCCGCTCGTAAGATGATAGTTGTTTTTGGAAGAGAGTGAACTGTTTGTCTAAAAAACGTGGACAGCGTCTCATTAGACGTCAAACTGAAGAAAAAAAAACACCCCTCCCGACTGGCCTCGTGTGGATTTTGTCACTGATAGTGTGAGAGAGTGCTGTTTCTCTCTCTCTCTCTCTCTCTCTCTCTCTGTAGTGTGTGTGTGTGTGTGTGTGTGTGTGTGTGTAGAGAGAGAGAGAGAGAGAGAGAGAAACTGAATGTTATATAATCACCATGTAATACATCATGATGTAAAAGAGGAATATGTTAAGTATCATAACGTCAACTGAACTCTTATCGTCGTATTCGTCACAATGCCGTCTAATAAAAACGTTCATGGGAAATACGCGATTAAATAATGCGTACATAAAATATGAAAAGAAAGGCTATCTTAGAAACACACCCACCCCACTCGACCCAATATATATGACGTAAAGCGGAGTATATATATATATATATATATATCACAAATAGTCACTTCTGACCAACTCCGTTCGTAAATATTTACATATGGCTATAAGAATATTTCGTCGAGTATATGTAAATTATGTATCTGGGAAGCATGAAATATCGTTTATCTAATTTTCTAATAAAGTCGATTTAACCGATCACACTGTAGATAATAGAGAGAGAGAAAGAGAGAGGAGATTTTAATTCAGTCCACGTAACAAGTTGTACAAGAAATTATAATATGGATTTTTTTTAAATACAGTGCAAGTTGAATGGACCAGGATAGCTATTGCTGTCTTTCTCGTACCCCCCCCCCTTTGTGAGGATGCTGATAATAACCAAAAGATTATAACCGACTGAAATACAAGCTGATGAAATAAAACATAGTTTATAACCGCTAAATAAATATTGTGTACAGAATTATAGTATAGTATAATAACATGATTACAATGGAAAGTAAATGTAAGTTAGAAATACAAAAATAGAAATGTGATTTTTCTTGACTGACGATCTTATTATAGAAATTAATTTGATCAAATATGATTATGTTATGATCGTGAATTATCTGCAAAGTGTCATAAATATTTATACAATTCAGACTTTTGGTAAGTAACGCTTATCTAGACAATGTTACTAACCTCAAGATAACAATTAATAATCTACTAATTTGTTTATAATCTCACTGATTCCATCAAACATCATCAGCTGCCTTTGGCTTTATAAGCTACAAAGTGTTAATAACAATTTTGTGGATAATCTCTCGCTATAACCAATCTAGTGAACGATTTAGAGTTGTTTATTTCAACTGAATTACAAAATTAAACGAACTGAGTTTTTACGCTTAGGTACTTAAAATATTTGTTAATTATTAATTACGGAATATTTATAAACATTTTGGCAAGGTCAAAGATCATCGCCATTTAAAAAGTTGCCATAGTAATATTATTAATCAAAGGTGACAATAAGAAACCATTCTCTAATTGAAGATCGATAGTTAAAATTGTCAGTTTATTCTTTCATGGTATTTAGGCTATTATAACAGAGTTCACTATTATTTAGTTCAATTGTATGATGTTCACTGATAATAACACCACTGTCACTATCAGTACATATTTCACTGATAAAACATTATCAGTGATATGTCAGATGACTTACCTAGATTTCTTTTGATTGATTACAAATTTGATGCCCAGAAAAATCCATCAGGTAAGAATAATGATGCAATTTTCAGAAAATCAATGATTACACCATGACGGTTGCTGCAAAAATTGCAGATTCAATAAAAGAAGCAAAAATTAGGTTCCAGGAATGAATTGCCCAAATAATAGAAAATGATGAATATTCAAATTTGTGAAGAAGAAATCTTAAAGGCTGTCAAGTTTCAATGTAAAAAATGATCCAGTGTATATGATAATATTATTATAAAATAGATAAGAAAACAATATTATCAATTGCAAAGACACTCCCATTACTTTTTAGCAGAAAATGAGATTGACGTATTTTATGATATAAAGAAACAAACTTGTGCCATAACTTAGAGCTGGTAATAAAGAATAATTATCAATTTGGTTTATCAGTGTTACACTATATGTGGATGTGACTTTAATAGAATTACTTCTCATATTAAATCTACAAGTGCCGATGTCCGTACAGTGGTCACCAGGGTTTTATTTCTGTCTAACTGGAGAAAGAAGAAGATACTATTATAGTTTTGGATAACTTTTGAAATATTACAGAGGTTTTTTGTTGATGCCAAAAAAATATATAACCCAAATGATCCTCCTATTTGAAAAAGTAAACTCAAATAGAATATTTAATCAGAGGTATATCGTGCATCCTGATTAAAATTGACATCTCCAATAGGACGACTTCGTATTTCACACTTTCTAAAATCAGATCCGGAAATAATAAATTCCGATAATAAACAATAGCCATCATTGCTTTATGATATGTGCACTACTAGACAACAGTCACCGGGATATGATCCAGATATTGTTGCTGTATCAATGAATGTCTACGATTTGTTGACTGATTTTTGTTTACCATCAGGAAAAATATAGCGCAACAAATCAACAAAAGTCTGTCTTTTGAAATAGCTAAAATGTTCTGTATGAATGTTAGCCGTACACTACTAGTTGAGTTTCAGATTATAATTCTGGAAAATCTGACAAAATGTTAAAATTGGTTATGGTGATATACAGAGAAAACAAACTTCACTTCTTATGCAATATTAAACCTCCGGGTTAATTACGTTATTGGTATTTTATTGTTTTAATGATTATAACAAGACAGTTTAAGGATGCAACAATACTAGTGCATTTTTAAAGGATTGATTACTCTATAAAAGATCCATAGCAAAAATTTAAAGGTAGCATAATTAGTTTCTCATAGGTGACAGTGTTCAGTGTAGAACATCTTAAGTGGAGGAGTTCATGAAGCGAAATCATAACGTTTGTTTTCTATCCATTCAAACAACATTTATCTAAGTTAAACAAACATCTTTATATCAAATAGATAACATACTCTGGAGTAAATAATTTATTATCATTCAGCCCAGTATTATCCTATAATACTTCCCATGTAGTATTTTATTTCACAACTTGTAGCAAAGTTCACTTCATTGTAGAACAACATATAATCTCTCAATGATATATGCTTTAAATATATTTCTTCTTTGATTAAATTCACATAAATCACTGATCAACCATATTAGCTTTGATTGATTATGCTGTAGTTAAAACTGAGAGCTTGTTGTATACTTCAGGTATATGAAATAAATATGTAAGAATATAACTAACTGTACATAAATAAATGCATTTACAATAATTCTGGACACAAGCAAATGGCCTGCACAATGGTGAGTGTTCATTTACACTGGAATGCATGATAAAATGCCATCACATTGTAATACATCCTATGTAAACTTAATATACATCTAACTGATTAAAAAGATATGTATAAAATGTGTGATTAAAGTAAAATTAATCTAAATCAACTTATTATCAACAGGAAATAAGATATAAGACAAGCACTACTCCCCAATACTGTAATATTTAATATTACTTTCTTTGACTAAGATGTACTGATAGAGTATTAGTTGTATCCAGATAATATTTAATATTACTTTCTTTGACTAAGATGTACTGATAGAGTATTAGTTGTATCCAGAACAAATATGCATCATCAGTATTGGTGTCATCAGACAAGTTGGCACAATATAATTACCTTTATGATCAAAATAAACATCGGGTGAAATCAATTTAGAGAGAATACCCTTGGATCCCAGTGAATTTGGTGAACAAAAATAGGGTAAGGTTTCAGGGACTGAATCACATTGTTAACAGCTGTTTGTTGTCATACATAATTTATCAGAATCATCTGCAAATGGACGACTCCTTGCTGCTGTTATCAGCCATGTGAATGTCAGAAGTTGAGTAACATAAACCCCCTATATGACAATTTGCGAAATGTTTATGGGTTTCATGTATTTCATCAAGTGACTCAACAGCTCGTAGCCTTGACATCGCCACACATCACTGGGCCATTTAGCAGCTTAAATAAAAAGTGGAGATGGAGGTGACAGTTGCAGAATAGACAACGTGAAATGAGTTATTTGTGTGTATTATTAAAAAACATTCATGCTTTATAATAACTATTTGCAAATCATTTCATCACAATACAGAGTTGAGGTGGCTGTCTGATAAAACGATTCGTGGAACTATCCCCATCCCTCAAATGAAATAAACAAACAAACAAACGAAAACATTAAGATAAAACAGACAAACGTTGAGAAGCCCTGATTTAAATATGTTCACGTTAATCACTAAACGTATCTAGTGGTTCAGGTCTCAACTGCACAGATAAATACTGTTACCTCTTATGCATTTAATGAAATAAAGTTGAACTTCCCTGGTAAATCCAGGTTGCCAACCCTTCTTCAATCGTAGTTTCAACACAAATACATTGCTCTATTCATTAATCCGGGCATCCAGATGTTTAGCCGCTCAACTCAGCTGTTCGTTATTCCAATCCCCGAAGAATCAGCCGCTAAGTGACGGTTGAATTATTGACGCAATCACTGCGTATTTCCACGCCCCGGTAGTTGAACGTGAAGAAGAGGTAGGCGGTGAATGTCAACACGAGGAAGGCGACGATGCTTCTGAACGCCCTGCAGCAGCAGCAGCAGTAGTAGTCGCCGGCGCAGTTCTTCCCCGACCTGATGCAGCAGCCGCAACAACAATAGAACAGCGACGTCAGCACCTTCCAACAGGCGCTACTGAACGAGCCGAGAAGAGCCAGATTGCCTACGAATGACTCTTGGAAGACGCGATAGAACAAAGGACAACCGCCGCTATGAAAGGCGAAGTACATGATGACGGCGACGGGAGCATCTTCGGTCGTCACCTGGCAGAACGTTATCACCTCCCACCAATTCTCCGCCGATTTTCCCCGATTATCGGCCTCGTCCTCGCCAGCACGACGCCGACCTCCAAACGATCGCATCTCGACGACGCTGGTTCGCAGTTCGGCGAAGAAGAGCACGGATCCGAGAGTGGCCGAGACGGCTATGGCTATCATTAGATTGTTGTCGATCCGGGTGCTCCTGTACTGATAGAAGGCGACGAATGTGTACCAATCGGTG
>JAODUP010000228.1:612500-617500 GCA_025642065.1 Paralvinella palmiformis
AATGTGTGTGTGTGTGTGTGTGCGCATATGCTCCAAAACAATACATTCGCCAGGTAGCAGCACTTTACGGCAGTGAATATGACATTGGTTGGGGCTGTGATTGGGACTGCAGAAATACTATTTAGGGTATTATCATATTACATATTTTTTTTGTACAACGTCTAACCGGGCTCGCTGGACCATCTGAAAATATATTCCTTTTACCAATCGTGAGATGACGGAGATCACAATATATTTCATATATTGATAACATGTCTATTACGGTTCCCAACTTGGTGGTTTATTTTCAATAACATGTCATTTTTATCGGCAAAAATAAAGTTGACATCCAACATAAAAATAATGTTATCTATTAGCAAAAAATAATTCTACGCTATATTTAATAAAAACTGAAACTGCTACAAGAACCTGTAGATCGATTTAGTTCTGTGAATCCCCCAAAACGTTAATTTACAAACAATTGCACTTTCTGTTCCATGCTACTTCACTCTGTAAACGGCTTCACTAACCAGCAAACCACATTAGATGTGAACTGCGCATACGAGGCGGAAATTGTCTATTAGTGAGCTTTAATTAATTAATAATAATAATAATAATAATAATAATTATTATTATTATTATTATTATTATTATTATTATTATTATTATTATTATTATTATTATTATGTGATAACTTAGAAATGAATCAAAGACCTAGATTTACAAAACTCTAAAACAAATAAATTCTTAATATATATTTAACTTTGCCACATAATATTTCGGGATTGTTTAGCCCAATCAACGTATCGCTTGGCGTCGATCACTGCTAGGATTATGCTTTAAATTGAAGAATTTGTTTTTCTCTCTCTCTGTTCATGATGGACAAATGCAAAGGGTAAACGACTTAACTTATTCCGATAAGATGTTTTGAACTAAAGGTTTGTTTATCATCTCATGTACACGTTAACAACACGTAGAACAAAGTACTGCTACAACTGTTGCTATTAATGGTGTTACTACTAGTAATGTAGCAAGTGATATAAGAACTTGACAGTAAACATGCAGGGCTTTGATCGATCACATCACAGTGAGATATTTATCACACTACATATTCGTCTGGGGCTTCAGTTCGTTGACGTCTTCGATTGACCGTGATAGTCTGTTCCTGGGTACCTCGATGACCCTAATTGATAATATGATTGATTAGAATGTCAGCGGGTCAGCGATGTTCTACATCTTATATAAATGTCTTAAAGGTATCTCTTGCCTAGATTTTTGTATCAACATTCTATATTCTGTTTATTTCTTTTTGTTCATGGAGGCCTAACAAGGTTATATTGACATACGTTAAGAGAACGTTACATCCATGCCGTAGGCTTACCCTTCAAATTCATATAAAAATCTCTACAGTGGTAGAACCACCAACAGCTGTTGTAGCTGTATTTTATTCCTTCTGTATATGTTGGTAATATGTACATGGATTGATGACATAACGTTCAGTTCAACGAATTTAATCGGAGTAAAATAAAGTTGTTGCATCCTTTAGATTTGTTCATCACATGCAACCAAGAAACGCAATCTATGAAAGAATTTCCACTAAACAGACAATGGCGTGTAACAGCTGACCGCCATCAAGCACAAGTATAACATCATATAGTTTAGTAGGCGTGAAATTGAAAAAACTTTCCTTTCATAGCTCGCCATTTTTATTATATTCAGTCGGTATCAATTTGTTTTCACCAGTTCTAGTCGACCATTCTCAGATCATCATTTTCCGGTGTATCAATTCAAGATTATACGCTGTAAATGATGTTCCAGGCATTATTATACCGGAAGTTAGATATCAGAGATAATAATGTATTAAATGATATTGTCCACTCCCTCTAAAGACAACCATACAATATATAACATTATATGAGGATTGGTGTCTAATACCCAAATATACACACAGAATATGAACAAATTAATATTAACATTCCAATAGCGAACAGCTGGTTACATTACTAACTTTTTACGATTTATATATGTATACTTTTGATGAGGTAAAGACGAAACATGCTTATTTTATTATGCATTATGGCAAGATGGCAACCTTGTATTAACATAAAAATGCCAGAGGGATATATCCTGGGAACAAAATTGTTATTGTTGTACACCGAGATAAATGTGAAATTATACGATTATGCAGAGAATTTAAATATACAACAATTTGTTTTTCATGTATAGTAAACATGTACTGAGAAACATGCGTGCTCATGTGAGCATTCAGACAGTCAGCCGTACACTGACTGACATGATAAGAATAACAGTCTAGAAGGAAAATAACACCCCTACGTACGCACGCACATATGCACGTATGCATGCATGCACACACGCAGGCATATATATATATATATATATATATTGGTAATATTAATGCGCGTATTGTGGGTTATTCTACACCCTTCCGTCTCCGTCTAGTTGTGTATAACTAAAGAAAAGTTGAGGAAAGTGGTATTATATCAGGCATCTAAAATGAATATGGACTTCTACGATTTCAGTGTGACGGATTAGAGAAAGAATATAGAGGATTTGTTAGCTTCAACAAAACAATATTTCTGTAATAGTGCGGAGTTCTTCTAACAATATTTTATTCGGAAATTCGATGCAATCTTTCCTCCAGTCAGCTGAAAATACAGCCAGGTATCACTGAATGCCGTACCTCTTATAATGAGATAATGCTTTCATCGATAAAGTAGCGAATGTTTACCATTGGCTACAAAATAACAGAAAGAGATTGACGATATACGGAATGACATTAAAGAGTCCAATTGATAGCATCATTGTTTTATTGTCTTGCATCTGTAATCCTTTATTGAAACTTTACTATTCCATACCTAAGCTTTATTGGTCGAGATTCGACTAGGTAGCCTTAATATACGACTAATACGATTAGTTGTGTGACAGTTGACTTTAACATAGGAGTGTAATTTGAACAAATTTATGGCTTAGGCGAAGAAAATGCTGATGGTTATTGCGAATCTAATCTTCCATTACGATCATTATTACAATAAGAATATGAACTCGCGGCAGTTCATTTTAGCCTTTATGATCACGCGCGAACGCATGCACGCATACACACACACACACACACACACACACACACATATATATATATATATATATGCGCACACACGCACGCACGTAGCTTACGCACCATATACGTATTTAAGAGAATAACTTAATTGTACATCATTACACTTATGGGTATGTACTTGGGGATCTATGCTGACTATTCTCAGCTTATTGCTTGACTAAACGGATCATTATATTTAAAACACTGATTATACGTGCCTGTAATTATTGAGTTCATCGTATCCAATCCAGTGCTAGTAAAGTTTGTTTTTAAAGCCATTTACTTTGGAACTAGTAATAATTTGTTATAACAGTCTATTCTAGTTATCCATTATTCTCTTGGTACAGTCAGGTCATTTGTTCGTCTTTAACAAGTAACAGATTTGTGATACCTGAAATATCTTTTTATTCGCAGAGGAATTAAAATAATTGTATCATGTCACAGCATAATGTTTGAAATACTTGAATGGGGAGTGCTACTTGACTCAGCTCATTAGAATATCAGAGTTCTCTGAACTTTGGCAATTGTCATTTCCAAATTTCACAAACTCGTATTGTACTCAGAGTATTGGTTTGATATTCCCTTTGGTCAACACGTAGTTGTATTGCATCCGAATTGTCATGCGTTTGATCAGATGGTTAGATGGTCAAGAGCATCTTAGGATTTCTTGATGTTCCATCTCTTTATCTACTGTAAAGCATAACCTGGTGTTACTGTAAAAAGTATCTGGTAGGTCATAGACAACATATACAATGCATGACTAAATATACCACCCTGTTGTATTCCGCCTATAAACTCTATTTATATTTCCCTATATATTGCCCTATTATTTATTCTACGTCTAAGGAAATCTCGCACTCAAACTCCCATATTCTATCTTTGGTACCATATGCTTCAAGAATACGCAAAGAGCTCTGATGCACAACTGTGTCTAAGGCTTTAGTATAATCGAAATAATGCACATCTAAGAAGTAAGACTCATCTAGTGGTGGTGTCCAATGGATCAATAATCTGCTAATATTGTCAGCTTATGACCACAATATGTGATTTGGTTAAAAAGAACAGATATGTTTCAGTGTCGTTATGCGCTTGTGGTTATTCAACATAATTTAAATCCCACTTATCTATAATATTATCTACAGTTTCTTTTTACTGTATTTTGGTTTCTTCCCATTTACAACTTATTGTCTATCTCCTGTGTTCTCTTTATCACATAACTGTAAAATCTTTATTACCGTTATCCCTAAATCGTTCTCTCTATTTGATAAATTCTTTGTTGACTTTCTTAGGTTCTGGTGTCGGATTCATATATATCCCTAAGCCATTGATTATCTTAACATTTTATATATAGATCCCTGACCTTCATTGACCTCTGTTGGTCGAACATTGTCCCTTCACTAAGTCTGACAGGTATTTTGACAACTACAATTTTGGAAACTAATTTGAGCCATTTAGGTTCCGTCGCTCGATATGTCACTTTGTCAGACTCTGACAGGTTGTGTATATTATGATTAGTCTTAGCTGACAGTATTAATTTGTCTCATCTTCAACGCGTCTCTCAATCTATTCCTTCAGTTCTTCAATAAGTCTTATCTCTCTTTAGTTTTTTTTAAATTCCACGTATGTCACATAAATAATGTTTTACAAGTCATCAAATCTAACCTGTTATTTTACCATTTAATATATCAAAAATCAGTATCTTTACCGGTCAAGTTCAGGTAATTTGATCTGTGCTATCATTTAGAAAGTTGTCGTATATAATTAAATTTTTATATATGAATATTTTATATGCTACCAATTTTTACAAACCTCGAAGAGATTTCTTTATAACCTTCTTGTCATTTAGAATGAATCACGCTCCTCTTCTCTAAATTGTTATCCACAATGTGCATCTTGTAAGTTGTTG
>JAODUP010000228.1:622500-645000 GCA_025642065.1 Paralvinella palmiformis
TAGATATAACGAGACAATGTCGACAAATCCTTAGAGAACTCTAAACATGTGACTATTTCATTGAACAGGATATCTTTATTTTATTATCGTATGCATCTTCTGTTTGCCTGTTTATCAATTTGTCGTTGAATCGACATATTTCTGTCTCTTATTAGGCATTGTGGTGTAATATAGCTTTATTATTTGGATGTTTTACATTGTTTCGTAAACACACTGAGCATGGTTTATTCATCTGATATTTACATCTCCAGTATGAGAGTTATATTAATCTTTGGTATCAACCTTCTTGTGTCAATTATCTGTCATCGAAGAATTTTGAAACCTACGCAGATAGTTTACAGATGACAGTCGTTAGAATTATATTTTAATATAATGTAATACCTATTTATATCAGGAACTGGTTTTGTGTATTTACTACAGTCATCCAGGAAAAATGGCATAATGGAATATGAAATATGCTTGATTCAAGTACCATTAGCAGTTAGCTGATGGGTTTATAGCTCCCTAGACTAACACGAACGTAAACGTAGAAGTGCCTATCTGGTTGGATTAAAGAAGATTGCTGTAGATCATCGTCGATTGTGCTGAAAAGATAAATGGTACAGCAAACTATTATATTTGACGATCAGTTATAGGCTAACAACTAACAATTTTCCGTCTCTCAGCCAAATAGCCTCCAACATTTAATTAATTCAGCTATGATCTAAATTGTTTATGCAAAATTGTAATTCTAAAAACAAAACCTCATCTCCCTAACATTTTAAGGCCTTGTTGAGTGAGTTAATAATGAATTTATTTAGCCTTTGTGGCAGTCAGGCCTGAGACATATGGATCTCTCATCCATGGAAAATTAAATGATAATGCCAAAAAGCTTTAAGTGATGGATGAAACATTTCACAGAATGCCTTTTATTTTACTATTTCTTCTTCTTCTTATTATGTTTGCCATTATTATTATTATTATTATTATTATTATTATTATTAGTAGTAGTAGTAGTAGTAGTAGTAGTAGTAATAATAGTAGTAGTAGTAGTAGTAGTAGTAAAAGTAGTAGCTTATTAATATATTTATGAGCAGTAATGAATGGTGCATTTAGACATTTGGTATTAGGTGTATTACAGATCCTGAAATTCAGCATTTTGTGAATTATTATATCTCAATAATTAGGTGTGTAACCAGGAGTCGTCCCTGACACATGGACAAATCTCGTATTTTGACACGAAAATAGATAATTCTTGTCAAGGTAACGGAGTTACTAAGGTGCCCATGGTGATTTGCGAATCCACTTAGTGTCAAAATGAGTTTAACATTTAGCCGACAGGGAGACGGCGACAGCTGTTGATGAATCGGTATCCACTTATCAAGTCCACGTTCCTTATCTGGTGTCATTATGTCGTCTGTAGTAGATTGAAGTAGATTGATAGATGGTACTAATGCACACTCTCCAGTTTCCTAGCTCTATATATTGGCCCTAATAAGAAGTATAGACGTTATAGGTTTGACATTCGATAGTAACGACACTTGTCGAAAAGGTCTTTCATTTATTGTGATGAGTTTACAAATTATTAGTATTAGGATAATCCTAGATAATCACCAATAAATATATCAGTAAATTAAGACAATGTGAACACCAAATGTTGTATAGATAAATTGATGACAAATTGTATTACATTTCTGAAAGACAAATATAATTGATAATATCCTGGCCTTATCTGTATATTTCATACAACCCTGAAAGTGAAAGTTAAAGATACCTACAGTAACACCAGCTTAATTCTCTCAGAAGAGGAAGATAATCCGTTATTCGGATTCAAAAGGGCAATTGGCTCCATATTACTACAGGAAAGCGGAGACCCTTCGGTGGTCCCACTGTCCAAAAAGATAACGTATCTGTTGTTTCTGGTACAATAAATCCAAACAGAAGTTAAATTATTGCGTGACATGTCCAGGCTAATAATAGAATGCAAGGTATTTGTCCAAATAATGCGATATATATACATATGGCTCATAATAGCCTCAGAAGATACACGTTTAGATGCTGGAAATATGAAAGAGTTATAATATCAATATCTTAGTTAACGTCTTTTGGCTCTTGTTAATGTCTTTATTACTAGATATGTTTGCTATTTAGCACGAGAAGGGTTTTATATTAAAAATGGTAGCCAGCGATTACTCATTTAATAAGCTAATTATGATTGCTGGCTGCTAGTTATAATCGACTATAATCAATGTTGTGACTCACAATTATTTCCTTGGTTCACTTTTAGATGATTGGTGAAGGTTCTATAATAGGACTCTGGTCATCAGTATATATCACTCTACGAAACTAAGATAGGAACATATTTATATTCCTTATGTTCAGCAAACACATATGATGTAGAAGGGCATAATCTGTTTAGAAAATGAGGAAGTTCATCTATTTCCTTTAGGAAATTGAATATTGCCACTAAATTCAGGTGATGCTAATACAAAACATCAAAGAGTAATTATATCAATATATTACTGGAAAAATATCTTTCAAATATGAGTAGCAAATGCTATCTTTTCCAGGTGTGTTATAGTCATTTCAATACCACCAAAAGTACCACCTTTGGTCACCGACCTTCAGTAGCTGGGTTCGGATTTCGGCCTAGCTGTCTGAGGAGTGTTTCCTATTTTATTTCGCCACATTACATGGCTACAGAATGCAGAAAGATTGTGGCAAAGAATTAGTTCATTTTTCCTTAAATGTTCATAGATGTTTATTTGTCAATTCTTTCATAAACCTTTCTGATTTTCTGAGTGTATATAGCTTTTATGTTAAAAGGCATAGAGTACATTTATTGTCTCTATCTCTATATAAATGATTAGCATTTTTAAATTTCTTCCAGTTTTTACTATTATTTAATTTAAAAAGATGAACATAACACGAAAGAGATATGGAAAATACATATCCATGGCAGTATGGGGTTTGTATGTGTGTTTCTAAACCTTTATGTAAATAGGGTTGCGTCAATCATCTGGCTAATAAAGAAAGTAGTCTTATTTATCATTGTAATTAGGTTAAATTGAACGTATATAAAAGAAACAGTGGTTGAGAAATAGTATCTAATTCACCCAATTTATACAATTGAGAAATCAATTAAATTTCTTTGATGACTATCATCCAGTTTATAAGTAAAGTCGCCATAACTAGATGTTCTAACCATTGGAACCACCAAGGTCACTGAACCCATCGAACGTAGTGTTCTTCTTCGTTGATAAACTGTCAACATATCAGGTATGTATCTTGGAGCCTGGTCATGTAGGGCTTTATACGTGGGCATTGGGATTTTAAATTGCACTCGATTCTTAAAAGGTAACCAATGGAGATAATTCAATATTGGTGTCATGTGACACCGGCGTGAAGTTCTGGTTACAATCCGTGCCGCTGTGTTATGTATACGTGGTAACCTGTTAATGGAGGTCTGGAGTCGTCCATTGAGCAAAGCGTTACAGTAGTCCAAGCGTGATGTTAAAAGCCCATTGATTAGTGACTTACTTGCATCACTTGTTAAGTAACGCCTAATATGCCCAACATGGCGGAGTTGGTGATAGCCAGCCCTACAGATACTGTTCAACTGTTGCTTCATATTTAGTGCAGAGTCAAAGATAACACCTAAGTTCCTCGCGGTATTCACTGGTGTTATATTAATGTCACCAAAACAAACAGTAAAGTTTTCCATGTGGATGGCATTATGCTTAGATGTGAACAGCATAACTTCCGCCTTATCACTATTCAGTTTGACCATGATTGTACGCATCCATCCCAATGTCAGCAAGACAGTTCTCAATGAGTGAGAGGGATTATGCTCACACAGCATCTTCATTCGGCTTGAATGGGATGTATAGTTGTGTCTCATCTGAATAAAAATGGTAAGAAAGTCCATGCCGACGGATAATGGCTCCTAGAGGCTTAGCGTACATGGTGTATTTCTTCGGGCCGAGTACCGAGCCTTGTGTACACCATATTTCAGGAGTACTGGCTTAGAGTGCTCGGTATCTATAACTACTACCTAGGAGCAGTCGGTGAGGTACGATGTCATTCTTTTTATAGTTGCTCCGGAGATTCCGAATACATTCTGAAAGTGACTCAACAAGATTCAATGAACGAGAGTATCAAACGCAGCTGACATATCGAGCATGACCAGCACTGTGACACGACCATTATCAAGAGACTCGAGGATATCGCTTTGTACCTTCAGAAGAGCCGTCTTGGTCTAGTGAGATCTACGGTAAGCTGATTGGAGCTCCTCGTGAAGACCATTATCCACTTGGAAATGAACGGAAGGTTGAATACGTTTGTATTTGGGAATAATTGTCAAAATTACTGTCAGGTAAAGTTTGTTACATTTCATCAGCAAACAAAAGAGTATTTCCATCAGTGTATTAGGCAATATCATTAGCGTATATTAGATAAAGTAGGATCCCCACCATCGATCCCTGGGGAACGCCAAATTCTATCTTATGTAGTCTAGATTTAATTTTGTCGAAATCGACGAATTGTTTCTTGTTCGATTTGTAATTCATAATCCATTTTCCTTACAATTCCATGCATGCCATAAAATTATTTTATAAGGATATTTTAATTAATAATATCGAATACCGTTTAAGGTCTCAAAACTGATAATGTAAATATACGTGGATTATACTTTTAATTTTTAACACATTATTTATCCAGATGTAAGGGAGTGCGAATTGTAGATTGTTTCGCACCGAATTTGTATTGATTTTTGTATAGACGTTTTTGGCTGTCCAAAAGTGGCATAATGTTTTCATATATTATTTTTTCTAATATATTTGAAAATAGGAATAGTAAGCTACCAGATTGGTAATTTCTTTGCTTGTCTGCATGAGAATATTTGTAAAGAGGAATAACTTCCACGTATACGTAGAAGGAGTTCAGTGGAAATAAGTAATTAAAGATAATATTCTTTAATATAAACATGTCCTTGAATTATGTGCCTAGCTTTAATTACCACTTGATGGGCTATACTGCCAGGAAACGTTTGGTATGATCGATAACCAGGGGCTGAATGAATATTATAATAGTAGTATTTATTTGAGCTTATCAGCATTTATAATGGCAGTAGGTCAAATGTGTAAATGGCGAATGTTTATTAGCCGTAAATATTATTATTTCTGTTGATGAAAGCAAAGTGATTATTAATATATCTACCTGTAATTATACACAGTACTCTACCAATGTATCTTATAATCTCAGTGTTATGGACAAATTTAGGTCTTGTTTATAGACTGTGCCGGTAGATGGTTGTGATTTTCAGGTATGCATGTCTAATCGTATTATTCACAGCAATGGTGTCAGCAATGCCATATTTAATCTGGATGTCCTATGCCTTGACCAATGGTTGTTCTTCGATGCTTTTTCATCTCTGGCTATATTTCTCAACAATCTTAAGACGCGATGCATCAGTTAATAATATGTTCTTCACGGGGCTCATTCAAATTTCTAAATAATCTAAGAAATGTTTAATGTTTAGCAATAATTACAGAGCTATTGCTATTCGTAGTGTATTAAGCAAAATAGAAAATAAAGTGAATATGTGTTATCGTTCATAGCATTTTTAGTTTTAAAAAATCCAATCCATACATACATATATATATATATATATATATATATATATATATATATATTATATATTATTTGTACAGCGCCTTTGAGTGGCTCCTGCTAGTAAGGGCGCTCTATTAAATATACATACATACGTAGAAATAATATGTAATTTAACAATACCCCAAATAATATGTCTGTAAGAATCCTGTAATGATTTCAAAGATAATAATTATATATATATATATATATATATATATATATATATATATATATATATATATATATATATATATATATATATATAGAAGCCTCCTGTCTAGTAGGTAGCGCGTTAAACCACATACAGTCAGAATCCGTTAATCAGAAAAAGTTTGTCACATGATAATATGTCGGATAAACGATAATATCGGAATATCCAGTCCGTGACATACAAAGATATAGCTCCGTATTTAAGCTAATATTTCAATAATGTGCACAAGATACGATTCATGGAAGCTTCATCAAGTTAAACAAGTATTTGTAATAGGTAAATTTCGAACAATCGTAAATTCAAATTTTGAATATCCGACGATAACACTGAATTTTACACCTAGATAATGATTTATCTCAAGTCAATTGATAAGCTACATTATTACATATATATATATATATATATATATATATATATATATATATATATATATATATACTTGAAACTAACTCTGATAAAACAAATTATAAAATCTTACAGAATAATGTACTTATTTTTACATCATAATACATTCACATTCAGCTCATTTACATATAGTTGTATAAGCATATATATATATATATATATATATATATATATATATATATATATATATATATATATATATATATCACTCATAAATAAAGTCTTTATATCTTGCTGGCATTCTGGTGCGTCGCTTTGGACGACCTGCTGAGACATCTGTGACATTTGAATTATGACTACTTTCTTGATTAAGTTCATCATTGTTCACTGTTATTATTTCTGGCACGTCTTGCGAATAATCGCTGTTTGCGATTGTTGACTCGGTTTCAGGTGTAACATCATGGTCAGTCACTTTCCTGAAATGTGATGAATTTCTTGTTTTGCTGCCAAGAACAGGACTATTTGCTGTTATCATGCTCCCTTTCACTTGCACCACATACATTGGTGCTGGATTATATGCTGGACACAATTTGTGCTTTTTCGTTTGTTTCATTAACACTGTATCCCAAACATGGAGAGGAATGTTCGGTCGTACACAATTTCTGGCATCTGCATACTGTTTTTGTTGCTCTTTCTGCTCTGCATCTCGAGTTCGCAGTTCTTTATCTTCAACTCGAATGAATAGTTCGGGTAATAGCACTTTTATGTTCGAACCAAACAAGAGTTCTGCAGGTGGTCGACAAGTTGCCTCACGTGGCTTTGCGCGGTAATTTCGTAGGAATCTGTACATTTCCTGTCTCCACGACTTCCCTTCCACAGTAGCACTTTTAATTGCCTTGTTCAAAGGTTTCATAAAGTTTTCTGCTTGCGCGTTAGATCTTGGCCACAGTGGCGTAATCCGACGATGACGTATAGCACAATATTGCATGAATTTACGGAATTCAAATCCTTGAAATGGCGGTCCGTTGTCAGTTTTTAATGTTTCTGGGATTCCGTGTGTTGCAAATATTTTGTCAAATACTGGGATTACACTTCTGGCTGATGTGGATCTCACTAGCTCCACCACAGGAAATCGTGAATATTCGTCAAGAACTACTAGACAATAATCTCAGCTATGATATGGCCCAGACTGCCAAGTTTTATCAGGTATCTCCGACATTTGTAACGGTTGTAGACGTTCATCTTTAGTGAAGACAGCACATGTAGCACAGTTTTTCACTATGTATTCGGTGAGCTTATCCATGTAGGGAAACCACACCTTAGCTCTCAACAGAGACTTTGTTCACTGGACAATTTTCCGTATATTGACATTTCTTCCAAGTTTTTAAATTCACGCCATAGCCGTTTGTTGACATTGGATCACATTTTGCAGCATGGAGTCCTGTTGTGTCGCTTGAAGTATTTATATATGCGACAATGCTTTGGGACACACTGTTTCACACATGTAGTTGATATATTCTTCTGTGACCTGGTGGGTTGTATCTGGGTAAAAATAGCACCAACACCATGTGATGATGCATCGACCACAAACTCGGTCTCTAACTTGTGATTGAAGTACGACATGACAGTATCACTTGTCAAACTGTCCTTCAATTTTAACCAGGCATCTTCACACTCACTGGTCCACTCAAACGGACTATTCTTACGAGTGAGCTTTCTAAGTGCTTTCACAAGAGAGGCTACACCAGGTATGTATCTTTGTACGTAATTCGCCATGCCTAGAATAGACTTCACCTGTCGCTTGTCTGTCGGTCTCGGCTCATCACGAACAGACTTTACTTTTTTCGGATCTGGCGAAACACCATGTTCACTAAAAATGCTGCCGAAGAATTCCAGAGAGGATTGGAAGAATTTGCATTGATTTCGAACGAGTGTTAAGCCCTTCTTTATGAGACGTTCCAGACATGCACGGACGTGTTTCTCATGTTCTACATCATTCCGACTGGCAATGATGATGTCGTCAGAAATGTTCTTTACTCCATCAAGCCCATGTAGCACTTGCTCGATGGTTTGTTGAACGTTTTCACTGGCGGCATTTACACCAAAATTTAAACGCTTGTAACCGTGCAGTCCTAGATGTGAACTAAACGTAGTGATGTGTCGGCTGTCAGGATGCAACTCCACCTGGTGGTAGCCCTGATTGAGGTCCAATTTTGTAAATACACAACAACCATTCAGATCATGTATCAACTCATGAACAGTGGGCATTGGATGTTTGACTCTTCCTATGGCTCGGTTAGCAGCCCCCATATCAACACACAGTCTGATGTTATCAGGATCACGTGGCTTAGGTACCACCACAATAGGTGACACCCAAGGAGTCGGCGTATTTTGAGGATCTTCATATATGTCATCCTCATATAGCTGCTTAATTGCCGCTTCAACGTGCGGTCTTTTTGAAAAAGGAACTCGTCTGTGGTTTTGATGCACAGATTCCACTGTATCATCAATATTCAGTTGTAGCTGGAAATCCTTCAGTTTTCCTAGCCCGTGGAATATTGAATCAAAATCATGTACAATTTTATTTGTCACATTTGATCTTGAATCTTCTATAGCATTGATGATTGAGATTAATTTCAGCGCTTTGCAGTGTCATAAGACAGTAAACAGCTTTTAGCGTTACTCACAACATATAATTCATCATCAAATTTTACTCCAGTCTTAGGCGATGTAATTGTTGCACTGAATGTTCCTTTCAAGTCTAATGCTTTTGTGAATGCGTAAGGGAATAATTTCGTGTCTGATTTTGATAACTCACAAAATTCTTTAGAATGTTCACACAATGTTTTATGAGTTTTCACATGCACAGTGTTTACACTAGTTCCACTGTCTATGAACATCATAACATCTACCCCAGCTAGTTGAATGTTAATTGCAGGAATTTTCTCCTCACCTTTTCGTACTGCCAGTGAATAATCAGAACCACTATCACAATTACCTGCGACGTTGCTGATAGAAACTTTATTTGTTTGTTCTCGAGACTTCTTGTGCCACTTATCATGTTTTGTTCTCGGAAATTTTCGTTTACAAAATTTCGAGTAGTGTCCATACGATTCACATTTGTAACAACGACGATGTTTTTGCTGGACAGTCATATTCATGTGGGTACTGACCACCACAGTTGAAACAAGTGTGCGAGCCATTAGAAAATCTATCAAATGATTTTTCAGGCTGTTTTTTTTTCAGCAAATATTTGCGTCTTGCACCTCCCTTGAAACTAGTTTGTTTATGCACACGATTTGACGTTTCGGCTATCATTCCACCCTCTATTGCATGAGACTGAGAAGGCGCTAGCTCCATCGATTTACCATGATCTAGCAGTGTTTTCAAGTCCATAGGTTTTGACAGCCTTTTTTTCTCAAGCTTTTGGACGTACAGCCATGAATGATTTGCGTTTTTACTTCCTTTTCCACTGTGCCTTCTGTAAAGTCACAATTGACAGACAATTGCTTTAATCTTGTGCAAAACTGATCCAAATTCTCACCTTCTTTCTGACTTGCCTGTTTTAAAATGTATCTTTCAAACTCACTGTTATATTTCGGCACAAAATAGTCATTCATTTTCGTTTTGACAGCACTGTAATCGTCTTCTTCGTTCTTCAAAGTTTCATAAATGTCATAGCACTCTGCACCCATATAGTGCAATAGCAAAGCTTTTCTTTTCTTCTCTGGTTCCGTATCACGAACGTCCATGGCGGATAACAACACTTCAAAACGACTCAACCACTTCGTCCAACGTGGTTCGGCATTATTTAAGTCCTCACACTCAAACGTTGGAAATATTGGCAGTGCACCTGCCATCGTGTACACACAGATAACGATTAACACAGATAGAGTTCGAATAACCTCGTCGCCAATGTGATGTTTGTAGATTGTCATCAAGTATATTATTAATAAATCACAGATACAACCTTGACCATCTGGTTTATTCTCTAAACTGTTTCCGGTCCGTTACAATTCTAAATACCAACATTAAGTCCTCGATATAATTAATTGTGGACTGTTATGGATTTACAACATTACAAATACGTGTCTGGCTGCGGCGTTGATCTCTTATCTCGTACAGGTGAGCCCGAGTAGGTGGATCACTGATTATTAACGGCTTTGGTAATAGCCGATGTTTACGGTGAACCTGGCAAATCAGTATACTTTACAAGAGTTGTTGACGACAGAAAACGAAACTAATTAGTGTCAACACAAGCTCAGGTCGACGGAGATAAATGTTGATGAATCGTTATCTTTTTCTTCATGCCGCTATGTCGCCTTTTCAAATGATATATGCTTCTTCTTGTCTGTAGTACAGTAAAATACATTGTTAGATGGAAATAACTTATGTTATCTGGTTTCTTCATTTTGTGTTTGTCCTTCAGTAATAAACTCTAGACTTCATATTTTTGACAGACAATAATGCCCACAATCATCTGACTAGATGACGTACATCTGATTCACAACATAATACATTTAAGATGACCTCGATAATCATCCACGAATGATGAATAAATAAAAGACAAAGCCTATGGTATATAGAGTACCCACAGAGTGTGGTCAATTTGTGTTTGATTTCTTAAAGAGAAATATAAATGATAAAATGTTATCAAAATCTACACATTTCACACGATCTAGAGAGTCAAGATTAGTCATCCCTAATGTCAGCAATTCTCAGTTCTGTCAGGATAGAATAAATTTACACACATTCAGATTATTTTAAAGGTTTAAATATAGGCATGCATAGTTAAATAACTGGAAATTTATTATCATTTAATCATAGAAGATATGCTGATTTAATATTTCTTAAAGTGCATTACTGTAAAATAAAAAATAAAAAATCTTAGTTATTATTGGTAACAGCATACCTGAAAATAGATTAGGGAAATGTTGGTTGAGAAAGAGAATTTATATCGATGAGAAATGTGTAACAATTGTTTAAAGTATATCATCCAGGTCCTAAGTAATAATTTATTCTCTTAGCCAATCACAACTGCTTTAAATATTTAAAACATTTATTATGGTTAATGGTTCTCTAAGCCTAATGGTTCGGTATAATCAAGGAACATCGTCAAGCTCCAAGGTAATATACTACAAGACTCGTCGTAATTTTGCCAATCTATTTTTGAAGGCTTACTTTGTACTAATATAACGTTTCGGCTTAAACCGAATGTTTGTTAAGATTCATCGTAATTAACTTTGAAAATCACATTTGATTTACATTTACCATTTACAGTATATATGATATACTCAGTCGTTGTCCTGATAAATCCTCGATGCTGTTTTAGTCGTAATTCTAATACTTAAAACTTCTCACATTACTTTTAGATTTTTGATGGAATTCCCATAACAACCATAATTATTTATGTAAACCTTTCATACCAAGTTATTAAAGATAATGAACAAAATATCATCAAATTATCTTAAATACTTTGACAACAGCCGTTAAAAATGACAGATGACACATACAATGTGACAATCCTATTATTATTATTGTTTATGTTGATAATGTATCCTATTGATTTGTTTATTAGTTGGATAAAATCCTTGAATAGATGTTTATGTTTGATTTCATGTGTGTTACTCTTTGTGTAGATGAAGTATTAAAGGCCAATACAATAATCTCTCTCTCTCTCTCTCTCTCCTCTCTCTCTCTCTCTCTCTCTCTCTCTCTCTCTCTCTACTCACTTCTCTTTCCCATCTCTCTCTCTCTTCCCCCTCTCCTCTCTCCTCTCTCTCTCTCTCTCTCTCTCTCTCTCTTATATATATATATATATATATATATATTATCTTCTCTCTCTCTCTCTCTCTCTCTCTCTCTCTCTCTATATATATATATATATATATATATATATATATATATAATTAAAGAGAGAGAGAGAGAGAGAGAGAGAGAGAGAGACTAATGACATTGCACTATGTATGAAAATTAATCCATATGAAACAACAGCTGAGTGAATGGACATTGTTGGTGATAACTTAGTTAGGGCAAACATGAATTATAATAAATGGCTTGAAGGTTAGAGAGATAGCTGTAGAACACAAACCCAGGTCAGCCGAGGTGTGTTATAATTGGTATCATAAATCGCCGTGATGATTGAAAGCACAAATCTGATTAGCTGACATTGGCCAAGAAGTAAGAAGATGAATAAAGGCACGCATTTTAACATAATAAATGATTAAACGAGATAGGACGAATTGTGGGACAGATTTACGTGATATTCCTGGGAAAAGAAAACCAAAATTTAATGAAGATCTGAAGGAATATATTGAGAGAAGTATTGCAGAGTGGATATATTATTAATATCTAAATAAGATAAATATAACTATATGGAAAGTACCAACATCTGGTAAAATTATATATCAAGAAAGGGAACCTAGATGACACGGAATCATTTGTAAAATTATAATTGTCACAAACATCCTGAGATGGATTGAAACGTAACTGTACGGCCAACATATGTTGTTCTTAACACATTTTAATTAAAATGAACTTACTAATAAGAGTAATTCAAATATGATGGATAGTGATTCTCCAAATACTATTTCTGTAAAAATCTAATGTAGACTTGAATGCTAAGTATTGTATTTTTCTGTGAAAGCAACCTTTAACAGGTGTGTCTTTTAGGAAAGATTAAAGTTTTTCAAGAGATGCCGTATATCTAATATCTACCAACAACCTATATCACAAAGTGGAGGCTGCAATACAAAACGCACCGTCACCATATGACTTTACCTGTACTAGTACTTAACCGGATGACCTGATTTTCGGCTTGACTTTCTAATGGACACCACTTCTGACAGGCATCCAGGTGCCACCTCATTGATAAAGGTCAGAGACCTGTATATATAATGTTAAGGTATTATATACCGCTGATGTCCAGTCATTTAATAACCTAAGCACCCATCTTAATCAGACGTGAAATGATAAAGAAACCGAGAAAGAAATTAAGCAGACTTATGCAATATATTGAAAGTTATATATATATATATATATATATATATATATATATATATATATATATATATATATATAATGCATATGTGTGTGTATGTATGTATGTTAGTTTATGTTATTTTCTATTTACTTAAGATGTATGTGATTTAATGGATGAATAACTAACTGACTGAGTGCACCCATGTGCACGATAATGTATGGATGTGTGCCAGAGTGAGTAGGAATTTGTGTGATTAGGATGGATGGATGAATGTTGTTTAACGACACATCGGCACAATTTAGGCCATTCAGTGTCCTTGTGTGATTAAGCGAGTAAATTAATGAGTGAGTGCTTGGGTGAGTGACTGAGTGAGTGAGTGATTACGTATGTGAGTGAGTAGGCTAGTGTTTAGCTTTGCCTTAGTGCTGGTGTCAACTGGGTGACACGACCGTGGGTGATGATGATTTATGTTTTACGGCCACTTTTGAGCACATGGTGGGCTAAATAGGCCGAGCGACCCCTAAAGGTAATGAAGCGAAGTCAAAGATGAAACAAACTTCAGATATGCCCACGCCGAGATTTTGAACACGCGTGGTAGTGATATGTGGTCCAATGCGCTGCCGCTATTTGTGACAGTGAGCTGGCTCAGGAGATTTTATATCAATTCTGTACGATGTGAATATTAATAGCAACTAAATAATAAAGTTGTACATTTATTGTTTAATGAGATTCAGAGAAATCCCCTTTAATGAAGAAATGACCAACCTAAAGCAGAAACTTGAATAATCAATTTAACTTACAAATGATTAAGAAAATTTAAATTTATTTATCTGATATATCTACTCTATATTTATTAACTTTTGGGAACGTTCACATTTTTCGTATCTGTTTTAGATGAGAGAAGTCAACATAAAGATAAGGTTATTATTGGATAATCTTGTATTTTAAAGCATTTTGTAGCTTGTATTATTAATAGTCTAAGAATCGTAACAAATAATGATAGATATAGAATCATACTACAGGAATGACTAATAGTAGTATCCAGAATATTAAAATAGTAACTAAAATAAAATTAGCAATCGCGACATCAGTGATAGCATCTTCCCGTGCAACAAATAGCAACAACGATCGATACATCTCTCATTACAACATTAAGAAGAAAAAAAAAAAAAAAACTAGCAATATTAGTAATAACCTGATGAATACTTTTAACAATAGTAGTAAGTAGTAGTACTAGTAGTAGTAGTAGTAGGCAGCAGTAGTAGCAGTAGCAAAACTACTTTTTAAAAAGAGAATATAAAGTTTAGTAGTTTCTGCATCTGTCGTTATTGTAGGATTTATAATATGTTTATGTGTCAATGTTAATTGCGAAAATAGGGTAATGTGTATACTGTTTAAAATGTTCAGGTAATGTTTATATTATTTAACCGAGGTATTCAGGTAATACGCATTTCGCATGAATATTTCAGGGAAGATGCGCTAGTAACACCTGCGAAGTATAAGTAAGAGAAATCTGTCAGAACAAACAAATCCAACACAGACAAGCCTGAATCGCATTGATAACAACACAGTCTGGACTTTTGCGACGGAGTAATTTAACACTATGCTCTCTAGATGCTCTCTGGATGCTCCCTGGATGCTCCCTGGGTGCTCACTGGATGCTCCCCAGTCTAAAGGAAAATCAAACAACATTAAATATTGCTTCTGTAAAATAATATGCTATATCCTATACCAATATCCCTGATTCGGATGACACATAAAGTCCACCATTAATAAACAAATTCCTTCTAGTTATCAGAGCTATACATTGTTGTAAGTTGTCTTCATTTGACATAATTAAAATATATAACTATTTCTTTTTATATAAGAAACGCTATATTCTTTAACTATTGAGGGTGCTTCCCTTCAAATTAAGGAATAAAACAAACACAGAAGTACCTACAATTATTATTAGTCTTATACAAATTGATGAATATTTATTCATGAATTTGTCACATATTATCAGACTGAACTGAAATCAATTTACGAACCATTTTAAGATAAACGCCACCTTTGTCTCAAGAAGAAAATAAACTACAAAATAAGAATCCCAGAGTCTGATATCAGAGACATCTGTTGAAGAGGGTTTCAAACGTTTTCTGTCCAGTTCTGTGTCAACGAAACGTATTTGTTAGCCAATAATCGCATAAAAGGGGCCATGCTGATAACGGCTTGTGCTTTGTCCTAGCTGACCTTTCTGGCAAGCTATCTCGTGAAGCGATATTTTACACTTAACAGTTCGTATGTTTCAGTTGGACGTCTGTTCTAAAACATATCCAACAAAACGCTGTTACAGTATGTCTCCCAGAACATTGACATTATACTTTGATACCATACTGCTTCCATGTGGATAGAATCCTTACTCCAGTTTCCACGATCTTCGGACATATCGATCAGGTCGAAAAAGCCAAAATAGCGCCCATCTCTGTTCAGCAGATCGTCTGCCAGAACATCATAAAGTATACGATTCATCTTATCTATTTTATCTCTTGCCAACATCCCGTCGAACAAGTGTTTGTGCCATTTAGATGACTTCCTTCGTTTCTCAAACTCCCCATACGATGTAATATAAAACAGTTTTGTTGTATTCGGTAGATATTCCTCCACCAGACCTTTGAAGTATTTTATTTCCATGGGTAGACGACTGAGGCGGATATTTCCTTTGGCGTGTACAAAGGGCAAAAAGATGAGGAAGATATCGGGTTGTTTCGCTTTCAGGTAATACCTGAGGATCAGCTCCTGTGTGGTGATGGCCCAAACCTTATTGATAACACCGACTGCTCGTTTGTACGTGGGGAACGTCATTTGTAGGCTATCATCTAATATCATAGTCTGCGCTAGGTGTTCAATGTCTAACAGATATGAACGATTCTCGCGGTAAAACTCCGTCCTGTATAACTTGCTTGCGCAGCCGCTGCAAAAGCGAAACTTCGTCGTTACATATTCCGCAACTTCATCCGGCATATCTCGCGTGAAGTAGTCCTTGTCAGGCAGGAAACCGTTTACTTTTGGCTGCTCTATTATCAACCGCTTCGTGGTCAGAGTCAGAGTGGCTCTCAGCGCATTAGCGTAGCGGCCAGCTGTGGAGTCGCCCATGGTTAGCGCGTAGGAAAGATTGGCTTTTGAGAGACACTTTGTCATGAATGAATTGGATACCCTCGGATGTCGGAATGTACAAATTGTCGGCTGAAAATATGCAACACCGTCTCTCAGGAGCCATTCTCCGCCACGTGGGAAATATCCTTGACGTTTGTAGGCCTCTCGAAGTAAGGCAAAGGTACACGGCTCAGATGAAACGTTTTTGAATGTCTTCTGGATTCGAAATGCTACTTGAACATTCTCCAAACCGCTTAAACCCCAGTTGTAGATGATATATGCAATCATCAGAACCAATGGCCACACTAAGATAACTTGAGCCACCAAAAACATTCGCCACTTAGATTCCATTTGTCAGACTTTACTAGTCGGAAGGGGATGTTGCTATTGCTGCGTTAGAAGTAGCCGCGTATTCAGCCAATTCGTTACAAATCGAGTCATTTAGTATCGTACAGAGTTTGAAAATTAAAGCACCAGCTGCTAGGTGATTTTAATTAGGGGTCAATATCATATTTCAATATAATTAATGATAATGTTAATGTTAATAATAATCATTGATCTGAAAGAAACCTAGACCTATCACTCAGTTCTGTTTGATTGGGCCGCCATGACCAAAAAGCGCTGACATTCAGTACGGGCAAAAAACAACATAGAAGCGGCTGCGCTTCGAGTTTTGAACCTACTAATACCGACGTTTATTGTGATGTGTGCATTATAATTTTGTATGTGCAGAGAATTTGGATTACTCCTGTCCAATTATATGCCATTAAATATGTAAATGTCGTTTCATGCAAGTCCGTAGTTCTAGTCTAGTTGGGATCATAAGTGTTTTGCTTAACTTCCATTAACACAACGCCTTAAAAGCTATTTTAAATGTGTTCCTTATACTTGCCGAACACACAACGACACAAGAAGAATTCACCATGTTTATAAACTTGATTTTAGCAGTCTGCTTTCCTTTTTGACCTCATCGGAAATTGGAACCTATTTGTCATCAAATCGGAGGACATGCCCGGTCTAGTTTTCTTTCAGGTCAATGTTACTAATGCTATCAAGCCGCGATGTTCTGAATGAGCGATAATCGGGGTGTTTCGTATTACGTATGACAGGCATTTATTACCGGACATAAGAGAACAGATTAGACATAACATAGTGCAGAATATACTACCGTTTATTACCACTTAAAACGTCCTTACAACAAATGTGTAAGGTGTAAGCGTGATGGATATGAACAGAGAAGAAGGAGGCATCTTCGAAAGCATAATCTGAGCAGATCAGTTAAACTTTCAAACCTTATAACGATCAAACATAAACGATGATCAACCGTATACATTCACCAACATGTTAAATTATGTGCGATCAATGCACAATCGATAAAAGACAAAGGGCATATCATCTGGGATAAAACATAAACATCGCGGTAGCTTCTGAATCATGGTTTAGAATGAGTGGTGACTCTTGATGTCAATGTAGTATACTGAACAACGATGGATATAGTTTAGTTACTCAAAACAGACTAAATAACAGAAGAGGAGATGGACTGGCACTCATACTGAAAAGTCCTCTGAAATATAGCAATATAAAGCATATTTCCATGAAGTCTATGGGTTTGGACCAGCATATGCGTGACTTCACTCATAACAATCTTCATACATTATACCTAATATTTAGTGAATCTCTCGATGGATTAAAGATTAGTAAGGTATGAAATAATATATTTGTATCAGATCATTTCGCTGATTATTTTCTGAGAAAAATAGACAAAAATAGATCAACCTAAATTTGTCCCTATTGCATAAATAGTCAGCTCCGTTGAGAAATATGACAGGATAAGTGAAGAGTGCGTTCCTTAAATAATATCAAGTCTGAAAATAAAACCATGTGAGATCTACCCTCTAGCAACCAAGTTTATAAAATGATGCTTGCAGTCATGTGTACCAATTATCACAAAGGTTGTGAACCCGTCATTGTCAAGCGGGACCTTTGTGGAAATCTGAAAGTCAGCAATTGTGCGACCACTCATTAAGAAACAAGATTCAGATCCAATCAACACTACCTGTTGACCCGTCAACAACCTAGGTTTCCTATTGACAGTTTAGGAAAAGGCGGCTCTAGAGCAATTTAACAAGTTGTGCATCGAAATTACCTGTTTCCAGGATATCAATCTGATTAAAGAGATAAGTATATCTGTAAAACAGCCCTGGTCAGTCAGTATAAGTGATGACATTCTCTGAACAATCGAACGCAAAACAAAAAAGGTAACTGTTCTTGCTGCAATTGATCTAAGTACCGCATTTGACACAGTCGACTATACGATTTTACTAAACATTCTGGACGTCAACTTTGGACTCCGTGGAGTGGCACTTGACTAGATTACTACAAACCTTTTTAATAGAACTTTTCGTGTTACTGTCAACGAGAACTATTCGAGAACAAGGAACGTGGCGTTTTCTATGCCACAGGAAAGTTGTATCAGATCAACTCTCTGATCAGTATATAGAGGCATTATGCAGGAGGTCGTATCAAATTAATTATACATTCATGGCTATCCAGATATTATTTATCCAGATATTATTATTTATTTATGAAAAAGGAATCTTAAACAGTTGTGTTTTTAAAATGGATTTAGAATTTCAAAAGAAGATGCATTTCTAATATCAGCTGGCAACCTTTTCAACAAAGTGGGCCGCAACACTAAAATTACAATCGCCATCTGGCTTGAGCCGAAACACAGACACCTGGAATAATAATTGATTGGATGACCCGAGTTTTCCCGAAGACTTTCTAATGGACACCAATACACACATGTATTCAAGTGTCATCTCACTGATCGATTTATCAGTTATTAGTAAAAATTTGAAATGGTAGTCTAATAGGTAGTTAATGTAGGTTTTGAAGAATTGGGGTGGTGGTATGATCATATTTTCGAGTATTTGTCACTAATTTTTTACTTACCCATCTGTAATGTGGTAATGCGAAATATATAATACTGCTTTTATCATCATTTAATCTTAAAATATTTTGAGTTATCCATAGCCATATATCAGCAATGCAATGTTCAAAATTCGTCAAGGAAGTGGAGAAATTTAACCCATTGTCAGGATCCAGTGATGCTTATATATACAGCTCAATTTGCATTAGCATATAAGTATTATTCAACGCCATATCGTTGCAAAATGATTTCGAGAGGATGGTTATGCATTGTGATAGCCAGAGAAACAATAACTGATACCCTGTGGCACACCAGATACCCAAAGCTGAACATCAGATAAAATATATTAAAAGAATCCTCTGATAGCGTTGTTCCCGATAGGATCGAAAACATTTAAGTACTTTAACTGACAGACCAAATATATCCTTTAACCTAGAGAAAACGGTATTATGGTCAACAAAAAGATATACAGCAGACAAGTCCACGAGAACAAGTAATACTGGCTTATCATGGTCAATTGGCATTAAACTGTAAGTTTGCCCCCAAACCAAGACAGTTTCAGTGCTGTAATGATGCAAGATTGTATTGATTCACTAAGATTATTATTGATTAAATATTTGCTTAGCTGGAAAGCAACTACCCTTTTTATAACCTTAAATAAAAATGTAAGATTTGAAACAAGTCTGTATTTGTTTATTATATTAGTGTCCAAACTGTGTTTTTATTAATGGCTTTACAAGGGCAGTTTTTATGGATCTTGAGAAAACACCCAGAGATAATGATTTATAAACTATCTTTGTAATTGGCTTATCGGAACATCGAGACGATCTTTCACAAACTATGTAGACATAGGGCCAACTGCACAGAAAACATTATATGCCAATTTCAAGCACCCGTATTATATCAGTTTCTGTAAAAGGTTGTAGGTGGATCCATCATTGACTGTTTGCTGATTGAATGCTCTTATTGTAACACTCCTTGTCATGGATGGAGCTTCTTCTATTTTTTGAAGTTAACAACAGCCCAAGTGTATCCGATTAGTTGTACAGCCATTCTAAGAATCCACAACTTAACCTATTTCCTGCGAGTTCGATAACTATAAGTTTGTTTATTTGCAGGTTCTTTTGTAGCATCATTAGTTGATACCATATCCCTTAGAACCATATTACTTTACAATAAATACGCCACTAATTTGTGACAAGGAAACTCAACGTTATATCTATTAATATAATATTTTGAATGAAAGATGAAAAATAACATCTTACATGTTGTTAAAATGTTTTGTAAACATTATGAAGTTTCTAAATCAAGTGGCCAATTCGTGTTTTTGGTCCATCATATTCAGATTTTAATTTAATATCAAACAACATTTTTGTGCTACTAAAATAAACCCATTAATATTTCCATACTGAATTTAGCCAATACGTGGAGTTTAATTGATCTAACTCAAACATTCTCAAAATAAATGTGTGTATATGCGAGCACACACGACCTTGAGGATGTAGCATCTGGTCTGACCATTGTATTGATTAAAATGCATACAATCCAAAATTAATTCCATATAATTATTTCCAGAAAAGTTGGTTAAAAATAACTAGGTTATAACGAAATAGTAGATTAACTCAAATTGCTTAGCTGGTCCAGTCAAGCGTCCATTCACTTCTATGTAAAGAAACTAAGATATTACGAATTTGATCAAACAAAAACCTGTTAGTCGAAGTGATTTTTCATTCCCTGCAGGATTAAATCTATGCAAATCGCGCTGATTAATACGGAATATGGTTTTTCACAGAAACATGCAATTTCATTGTAATATTAGGGTTTAATAGATAGTGAGTAGATATTCACACCTGTCACTTTAAACGGTATTGTGGTTTATGATTAACTGCAAACTTGGGATTAGCATGCCAAGCAGCTTAAATATAGAACATGTTCTATCAGTAGTGTTCCCAACAGACGACAGCCAGGGGTATCTTCCCCAAATTTCAACAACAACACCATTCAGTTATCGAATTGCTGTCAAACATAAATCAGTCGCTATTGACACAACGTGTAAAGCTCTTGACGAAGTTGACAAAAAAAGGTGAAAACTTAGCAAGTCAGCGACTGTTTAATTCCAGGATTCGGTGTCTCGTAACAGATTTTGTCATGTAAAATCATTAACGAAAATGTGGAAATAAAAGATGAAATGAAACTAGGAACACAGTTACTTCGTCTTCCATTCATAACAAAACCAACCCAGGCAATGTACCCAATGAAACATTGTTATTTTCACTAATTATCTCTTAGGCGTCTTTAACTAATACCTAATACATACATGGCACTTGAATTTAAAAACTGCGATAATTCGAAGTACCATTATAACGAAATGAATTCCCATTCCCCTCGAATCTGTTTATAGCCAACTTGAACTTTAGCTAGGAAACGTTTATAAGCAGTAAATACGCAGAGACACATACATACCTTACAAATAACGCACACACAAGCATGGGCACATACAAACACACAGGCAGGTAACCACACACACACACACACACACACACACACACACACACACACACACACACACACACACACACACACACACACACACACACACACACACGCGCACACACACACACACACACACACACACACAGTACATACACACACACACACATACACACGCATACACATACAAACACAGATAATTAATTGTTTTGTTTTCCCAACAGAGATGCAGATTAATGAAAAAATAAATAAATAAAAGGCTTCGTGATGTGTCAGCTTCCTGGTTTATGTATAGGTATAGAAATCCGATGTTTATTTTAAGGTGATACCTAATACAATACGTTTAATGTAAAATCGATTTATGTTAATTAGTTTGCTGAAAATTTGGCATTTCTCCAAGATAGTAATATAATGATGACCTTGTACAATCCCTGACCTTATGCTTCTCCACATACATTTAACTTAGTAAACAATAACCTGGAAATTAATACAATTAGTGAAAGAGAAAATGCGTGCCACAATTAATTTCATACAATTTTACAAAGAAAGGATGGTAAAGGAAATAACAAATTTCGTCTTTTTTTCCTGATAAAATAAAATAACTAATAATGTGAGAAGAGCATAAATCATGTCATACAACTTGTCAGTTAGCTGGTGAGTTAGCCAACCAGTATCTAATTAAACAATCAAATAAATAAATTATCATCACCGCCCAAAACAGGCACCTAACAAATAAAATTACTTATTTTAATACACACATACATACACACATAC
>JAODUP010000228.1:650000-692500 GCA_025642065.1 Paralvinella palmiformis
AGTAGTTATCCTAGTCTATAGTTCTAATTTGCAAAATATACGATATCAGAAAGTATATATTTTGATACTCAATAACTTTGTTTCACTAATTTTATGTTAAAATAATAAAGACATTGGAATAATTAAGACGTTTTGATACCTTTTTAAATCACCTCGATCGTTTTTAGCTAACTTTCAAAACGACTCCGATAAAGTAAATTACCCAAGAAAGTTGCTATGGCAATAATATAACTGATCTGTTTGTTATCCTAGAATTAGTTCGTGTCAATTGTGTTTTGTGCGGTAAATGATGAAAAGACACATACGTGGAACCAGTTTCTTTATGAAATAAGATAACGTTCGTATTATATCTAATAATAAAACCACTACATCTTATGCCTACATATTAATGAAAAGAAGTGAACCGCACCGAAAGTTCTATGATTAGATAGGTGAGACATTACTGTCGGGCTAAAGGTGCAACTTTAAAGCTAAAAGTAGACAGCTTTCTTATATTTGATAAGTTACATCTTAATATTGTGTGAAGACTAATTATCACAAATCTTTATCTGATTGTAAGCCCGATTAGTGTCATTTTAGAGAAAATACAGCAATTTAGTTTATCAGTATATCTCTTGATTGTTTGTAAAGAATTAACTTTAGTGATAATTTAATTGCTACCTAAAATTACAACGTAAAACTAATAAGAAAGACAGCATCAGCAACACAAATAATAATAATAATAATAATAATAATAATAATAATAATCACCATCGTTATTATTATCAGCAAATAATTATAAAGCACCTTATTACCATTAATTAAATTCTTCAGAGGTATTGTACTTTAATGTGGAATGATTGGTAAAGGGATAAATAAAACCTATAAAGAATGAAGTTAATACAATAATATTAGAAGTTGACTATGATAAATAGACTAGAAATTGCATGCAATGTTAAACAAATCGGGTATTTATGCGACGCCGGTAGGATTCAACCGATTTGGTAGTCTTTGTTGTTTCAGAGAGATTATTCCAGACAAGTCCAGCTTTGGCTTCCAAATGTTCTGTTACAAGCAGCCTTAAGTTTCGTTTTTCTACTGCTAGCAGAGTTCTAATGCTGGAACCAAACTGGGGTGGTCTGACCCTATTACACACATTTCAATGATATAGACATGAGAGTTGGCATTCAAAGGAGAAGGATAATATAATTTATTTTCAGCCAACTGGAAGCCAATGTAGATTTTGAAAGATTGGGGTAATGTGATCGTATTTTATGAGTGCACTTATAAGTCAAGCTGTGGCCCTTTTGGAGCTTGAGTGACAATGGTATCATATGCTAATCCTCTTGTAGATGGAAGATCCGACGTTCTGAAACATGTGAATATCCTAATATGTGAAACCTATTAATAAAATGATTAATCTGGATCTTCTAAGTATGGTCTTCTTGGGGTCGAATTATGATGAAAGTAAGATAATCTCTGTTTGGTCTTAATGCGAATTAATCTTATTATCTTGCATTCAATCTAGAATCTTTGAAATGTAGTCTCAAGTTTAAAGCTAGCTTCAGTAGCATTATCCGGGTGAGACAGATCAAATGAAAGATATCACTGGGTATGATCTGAATATGAAACTGATCTTTGAGGAACTGCAAATAACAACCAAATCACAGATGGCAGTGAACCATCGATCATGACACTTTGGCTATGATCCGTTAAGTAAGATAAAATAATAAGAACACATTTCCATCAATTCTCAATTTAAACTGCAACAGCTGATAGAGTTATTCATGGTTCAGAGTGTCAAATGCTGCAGATACATCTAGGAGCACAAGATATGATGCGCATCTTCTTATCCATGGCCTAAAGCAAGAAGGTTTTGACACGCAAAAGTGGTGATTCTCGACTGTGAAGTATAGTATCTTGTATGCAGACTGCAGAGTTTCATGAATGTCATGACTAGAATTGTGATATATCACACAACAAACATACCTCTTTCAAGCAATTTGAGATGAAAGACGACAGGTTAGATATGGGGCTATAGTTTTAATGGCTTTCATAATGTATATTAAATTTGTTCAGCAAAGGGATCAAGATACATTTTTAATACAGCATTTTCTTACATTAATTTATTAACAATATCCACTTAAAGAAATACTATATCCACAACTTCTTCTTTCAGAAGTCATATAGCTCAAGGACCAAAACAACACGATTTAGATGAATATTGTTGTAATTATCTCGAGAATATTTCAAGCTGAGAAGCAATGATTTCACAAGAAGTGGCGATTTACTTGGTACTGAATACTGATTATTCAGTTCATCATGAATTTTATGTAATATTAGAAACAAGGAATTGGTTTAAAAGTCAAGGAGCATTCTCATAGTCATACCAGATTGTTTTAAAGTAGCCTATCAACTAAATTGAAGCGCTGCTTCTGATCAGCTGTACGCTCTGTAATTTTGTGATTGAAATAAGAGGGTTTTATATTAACAATTAATTATTATAGAAATAGCTTTTTGGTGCTGGAACGTGTTATGAAGGAGATTGAAGCACGTTCTAACTGTCGAATAAGTTGTTTAGATTTAGGGGCCTCATCACTTAATCAAGAAACTGTGGATCGGAGTGCTATGCTATTGTGTATGTTTATCAATCATTTTAAGTATCACAGTATTGCATTGTGACACGGCATTGGTGAGACTGGAACTTTTCTTGGAAAGACGATTAGTGTTATTCAGACCTGCATACAACTTAGTTGAATCTGTGAACTTAAGCTCAGGAATAGCGATGGTTTTCATAAAACCGCGAGATTATTTTTCTTTAACTCCAGGTGAATAAAAGCATGATCTGAGAATATGAAAGTAACAGTCACTGAACGAATAAAATCATCACTGATACTGACAAAAAAAGCAAATCAAATGATGATCGTAAATGCACGCGGGTAACATAACATCCTATAGAAAATTTGCTGATTGGCTCATCTCATGGAATTGTTTTCTCTCAACATTTACTTTTGTATCCAAGTGAATATTTAAATGGCTTGTTTAATAAGGAATCCAGTTGGCAGATTTTATATGCCAACAAAAGACATCTAAATGCAAGTAGAAATCTGCATGTGTGAGCCTATCCTTGTTTGAGATCAGGCAACATATAATGATAAATCTGAGAATTTTGAACCATATCTTTTGAAAGCACTGTGCGATTTAAAAGCATGAGTAGTCCCATCGGTGAGAGCAGTTAGGGTTGATGTTAGTTTATGTAATAAAGCAACGCCACCACGTCTTTGAGCTCTTCCCGGTAATAGAACATATTTTTATATATCTGGATTAAATAACCTTTGACCATCTTATATTTATGAAAAGACTTAAGCCAAATTTAACCTATAGAATCCAGATTGAAATCATGTTCAGCTACATAATTAATAGGCTTCGGTTGATCTCAATTCCCTAGATAGAAACGCCTCAGCCATATGCCTCTGATGTTATCGGTTTGGATTATAAAAAAAACAAAAAAAACCTCACTAATTATCTTATTAATTATATCCTTAATATCATTATTATTATACCAAATTTATAAAGTGCTCTATTCATACTTAAAGCCTGTTCAAAAGCGCTGACGATATTTCACCTTCATTAGGTTTTCCTCCTACGCCAGTACGCCGCAATGAATAACATGGCCTGGCTTATTATATTTGGGTTATGATCTAAGAAACAGCCACTTTATAAATGTTGATATGAACCTTTCAGAGGATAAAAAATAAACGCTCGAACTGACTAAGTCAATTATGTCTAGCCTAATGACTATCCAATGAATGCTTCGTCGTAGTAAAGGTTATAATAGAAAGTATACTAAATAGTTGACAATTCTTACTAAGCTTTATGTAATGCAGAGCACATTACATTATCCAAGCTATATTTATACAACAGACCATTACGCCCAATAATAATGACACTTAAAGATGGTGCAATTCAATCCTAACTCGATTTATGGGATATTTCATCCTTCACTAAGCGTAGTATCTTAAATACGACAAGATCGCAATCACTTTTTCGAAATTAAAATAGATTATATCTGATTCTAAAATTACAACATACATCTGTCGCATAGGCCATAGGATTGCTGAGAAACAGCTCAAACGATGGCGACAGAGTCCATGTAGATAAACGTTCCTGTTCGCGTAAACGGGTCAAAGACTTCGGGAAGAGAAACTATTTGGCATTTGGTTTGTAATCATCTTGTTCTGCTTTTTTATTCATATACCCAATATGAAGTATTGATCAGCGACACAGCCGATGGTTTCTTACGATAATGAGTGATGCAACTCAAATGATATTTTCTTTTCTATTCAGTTCAGTGTATACGTGCATATTGTTGGTAGTAGTGTCAGCTTAGAAATATCGTTAACGAACCTCCTCAATACTGATGTTGTATGTATTCCCGGTGGAAAACCCAGTGAGTATATGAACTCTCGCGAAGTAGATGACAACAGAACCGCCTCAGCCATTATTGATAACTATAGCACAATGAAGTCAGTTTCCAAGACCAATGCTGAGCGAGTAATGGTCTCCAGCGTGCTTACCAGGTTAAAATCATTGCAGGTCCGAAACAGAGATAACGAAGGAAATGCTGGTCCGGAGGTCATATGTTATGACGAAATTTTGACATTTGAAGACAATAGAATTTTCGTTCATCTGGGAGATGGATCCATTAATGAAGGTAATTTTCCACGGGATATAACTCACCTAACAAAACAAGACCATCAATAAGCTTGTTCACAGCTATTAATTGAAACTGGGGAGTGGCATGTAATTACCAGAACACATGATGAAGGCATTTTGTTGACATTCTAGACGCAAAGCTTCTTATTGCTAATCAAGGTGTATACGTTTCTTTGTAATCAGGTCATCCACACAATTAAGCAAGACTTAGCGTTCTGTCCACAAACAACAGGTGGATATGAACTCTGATGACAAGCCGGTTGTGTGAAAGGCAGTATGGCATATTCTTGCGTCTACAATCCGACCGGTACCGTACAATATCTCAACAGTACGAGTTAATGCTTATTTCTCCAGTATATGAACTAAGCTAGCAGATGAGCTAGACAATGCGTCATATTCGTGTAGTCTACCTCGTGCGATACACTCATTTGAGCTACTACTTTTAATGTTTATTTTATTTATCACCAGCTATTGCTTCTGAAGGACAACTCTAATAATTAAATAATTAACATAAACTCTAAAATTATGAAGGTTGATTCTCGTGTTAATACATCATTATTGACAATGAGTTTTATTAACTGGAAATGTTCAAAGTTTACTTCTATTTAATAATAATAAGGAAAAAAACACATCTGATGACTCTGGAAGTTAACGCTATATATATATCAATCACAAGTCACGTATCTATAATCACGCAGAAAGTTCTATTGTTTAAATTAAAAATACCTCTTATACCACATTTTTATAAACAGCTTTATAATCAGTTTTTATTAATAATCACTCCACCACCGAAGTTGAAAGAGCTATACCGAAGTCTTAAAAGGTATTAATGAAAGAAAATTACTAAAATATGTTTTATTGATTCTCAAAATAGTTTTAACGTCATTTATCATGATATTTTACTCAAAATATTTTAATGCAATGATGTGGCCCACGGGCGGGTGAAACATATATCAATTATCGCAAACAATGCGTCAAGATATATGGATATATATTAATATTCTAATATATTTTAATGGAAATATTCTAAGGTTATGTTTTAGGACTTATTCTCTTCTAACTTTTTAAAATGATCTACCAAAATGTATTACCAGATGTGAATATAATGTATTCGCTGATGACACGAATTGTAGTGTATCCACTAACCATAATGATTGCGATCTTAAAATAATAATTTTTCGGTGTCGAAAATGAAATATCTTGGTGTAAATTTTGCAATGATCTCGCGTGGGCGAAACACATATCAAATGTATGCTGAAAATTAACTCATGTTCGTCAAATATACGCAGACCTCATTGATGCTATGATCATTATTTACAAAGTAATGATTCAGCCTCACATGGACTACAATATTACTATACAGGGATGTCCAAAGGCTTCAAAGACTTTAAAATAATTTTATTAATCCATCTCTCTCTCTCTCTCTCTCTCTCTCTCTATATATATATATATATATATATATATATATATAAAGCTTAGCTAAATCTATACATTTCTCATAATCTCAAGAACCAAACATAACTAACTCTTGTGTATCATACCTTTAATTCTCTTAGCTGTAGTTGATTACCAGGTATCCATATTCGGAAGGGCAATTGACTTCATATTACCGAAGGACAATACAGATACTTCTGAGAATCCACTATCCAGAAACAGGTTGTAAGTGTTGGAGGTAGTAGACGAAATGTCTCCGGGTATTATGTCGTCACGTCACGTGACCAACCTGAACACATGCTTCAAGGTGTTTGTGTAAGTAATGTGATATTTATAGTTCATGATATCCTTAGGAGATATACATTACGAAAATGGTGATAAATGATAAAATTACTAAATACTATATATGTTTGCATACTATCGAATAACACAAGCAAACGTGATATCAAACTGAGAGTGACAAGGGTCTAAATGTACTCCTTTCATAAGCTTGTGTTTTTTTAGGCTGATTGTCCTAATATATTCTAATCAATGACTTCGTACAAGTTCCCGTGATAAATGGGCATGTACGCCATAATACCATGTTTATCTTGGCGGGGAAGATAAACTATTTAGAGACAAATATAATTCATCAACTATTCGAACCTACGGGGAAATATATGAACAACTTGTTGTACATGCATAATATCATCCAGCGTAGATGGTATTTAATCTAGTCGAAAGGTTGACTAATTATAACGGATAATGGACATACAATATCATCACTTAACAATACATTTTGTAGGACTGTTCCAGAAAACGTTTAAATTCCTGATGCCTAGTGCCTATAATAGAACGTTTCAAATTCGTTCCTCGACCATTTGTTCTAATTATGTCCAGCGCTTATTTATTTCTCAGCCGATGAGATGAGGTGATGATGATGATGATGATGGTGATTGGTGTATTACGGCCACTACTTGCACAAGGGAGGGTAAACTGACCGAGCAACCTTCAAAGTTAAGGAAGCGAAGTCAATGCTGAAACAGCCTTCAGATTTACCTAATTCACCTGTCTTTATATTAATATCCTCCCATTTATAAAAACCTCACTTGGTGTATATGTTCATGAACATTGAACCTTATTTACGAGGTCCACTATTCACTTGAATATGTATATATAAACGACCATATGGCCATATGTTTGCAGCACCTGACAGTGGTGGAAGAAAATAGAAGGAAATGTCCAGTTGAACTCCATCAGATGATCACATTTGAGGACATTGTTTAATGTTAATAATGGTACTATATGTGTCATGTCTGCTGAACCATGTTTGTCGTGCTGTTGTTCTTTTTTATTCCATGACTGTCAACCAAAAATATATCCATTTCAGCAGTATTCTGGTTTTAGTCTACAACCCTCATATCAGCATTATTCAGAGTCGTGGTGGACCTCTTCAATATTGCCGGATATTCCTTACCTTTTTGTAACAGTATTATTTACATATACATATGAAGTAAGATAGGGGACTGTAAGCGCCACAAAGAAATATATTCAAGGCATAAACAGATCGCAAAATAAGGAACTGATACCACCTAATTTAAGTGATGCTAATACCGACAACGAATTTTAATTAGATCACTCTATTATTGAATACAATCTTTAGAACTGTTTCACAAATATTTGTTTTTTTCTCCACAACTGTTTATGGTATTTCTATGACCTTACCTTTAACACAGTTTACTATCGACCTCTAGCACCTGAATTCATATTCTGGTCTGGTTGCATGAAAATTGTTACGACCCTTTCTTCACCACATTAACGTTCCGCTCTTTTTGACCAATTTAGTTTCACAAAGATGTCGGTAAATTCATATTTCCGCAAATATTCATCGATGATTTTTGGCTTCCAAATTTTCTAATTTTCTAAATATAGACGATTTGCATGTTAAAACTATAGGTCATATTTTGTTACACATCTTTTGTAAACGGTATATATTGACTCAGTTAATTTATTTGGTTTTGCTAGCATTTAAAATATGCATATTTTATACATTAATTATTTTGATAGGTGAATAATCTTCATGAAAATAGGAAATAACACACACATACACACACACTTACACACACACACGCCAAACACGCATACAAATTTACACATACAGTCATAGATCCTTCCACATGTATCTGCATGAAACGTATTCGTGATCCACTGTGCCATTGCTACTGGCATTTTTAGACAATGTTAATACATACCACAACAATGACAGAGATTGAGCTTTTTGTTGTCGTCCTATTTACTTCAGTATATCATCAGTTAGTGAAAGAAGAAATTAATTTTGTTGATATTTTATTTAATCCTTCCTGAAATATATCTCTCGCCATTTTAAAATGTGCTATTATAATTAATATTAAATAGTGTATTGGACCATTTCTCTTCTTCATCTGAACAAGTTACTGAACTAAACATTTCATTCCCTATATTAACTACTTAAGTAGTTGCAGAGATATAAGCTCGTTTACTTTTTATGCAGGACTTTATGATATGATCCCTTAGTCCCCTAATAGATAATTATAGTAACTTTCTCCTTGTCTGTGGTAGAACAATTAACCATGGTAATGAAACACATAGACATAAATTAGGTAAACACATAATCAAGTAATTAACCATAGATAAGCTGTCATATAAACAACAAGGCTTTCTCACACAATTCGTTTTATAAATGAAGTTGACATAACAATTATTATTAATTATGTATTATCTGACAAATGGCCCGAGTAACAAATAAAAACAAACGATATGAAAGAAAGATGAAACAGATACAGTTACAATCTTTGTGACAAGTATTCATCATAATGCTAATAATTTATCTAATCAATTTGCTTCTCATAAAAACACATAGATGAAATACTTTCATACATGTTCGTTTTTAACTGGACAAACTATTAAATTAAAATATAATTATCTCTCTCTCTCTCTCTCTCCTTCTCCCCATATCACGTTCTCCCTCTCTATGCCTCTGATTGGAGCTCTTTCTTTTCCCCGTCCTGTTTTCATTTGTAGAGTGGGTCTAGTAATAAGTTTTCTTTAATGGTCATAGTGGCAATAATTAATGACTGACCACAATATATATATATATATATAGCACTGATATGACTAGTCAATTTTAACCTCAAAGTTATAAGATTAACAATATCATATGTCCATAACCTAAGCTATATCCCTTCTTTAATTATGTCCAACAACAGCTATCATGCCTTACCTTTTTAGCACGATCTTATTATTTATAACATAACAATATATTATGTGCAAAGTTTTATTGTATAATTTACAATCAAATTAAGCCACCTTGTGAATAAGAAAAGACTGTCGGATTACTAAAAAAAATTTCTTTCTGCTAAATATGTTAAATGGTATATCTATTTGATCTGTGTCATCAACACTGAGCATTTTTATAATCATATATGAATTAGTTTCTTACTCAAGTAACAAGACAACCCTCACACTACTAATAGCATTAGTACTACAACAACTACTACTATTATTACTAGTACTAGTAGTAAGGCGAATTATATATTATATATTATATATATATATATATATATATATATATATATATATATATATATATATATATATAATTAATTCAGTCTTACACTTTCTATGTTTTGCGGAGGTAGGAAATTTGAGTAAGACATTTCGATAAGTTCGTTGATAAATTGAAGTAAAAGTTATTTATTTATTTTTATCATTAAATTCGCATAGCAATTCCTGACCAGTTCTATTTGATTATAATTGAAGAGAATATAAGATTTTATGTAAATTAAAAATAATATGTTGTTTGACCACTTTTCATAAATTAGTAGATGGAACTCACTGCTTGGATGTCTGGTATTTCGATTATGCCAAGTATTTACACACAATTGTGGATCAACAACTTTATCACTTACAGATTGATGGACATTTCCTTCAGAAAATAATAATCAAAAAAACCACCACGGGTCCCTTTTATACGTAGATAAGTAAGACTCAGATAGTAAGTTATAATTTGTTGACACTAAGTTATATTCTTGTAGATAATTTTTAAAAATATAAAATCCTGGTATATTACCAGTATCATCCGACCACCGGGTCAAATACGTGATAAGTTAGATTCAATGAATCTACGTGAAGATTATCAAGCGTATTAAGCCACTAACAGGATCTTGGTATGATGGTTGGAAAACATTAAATAACAATTGTTGCTGGTCGGTAGGAGAAGTGCTCTATGTGTAGTCCCCCGTGACTTAAAATTACATATAACAAAGGCAGTAAGTAGATAAAACCGAGTTGTCGGAGTAATTATGTATTTGTTCTGGATTATGGAAAGGTAGTCATTATTGAGTACGTCTTATGAAAAGTGAGCTGCCTGAAATGCCATGTTACAATAGACTGAGACACCTAACACTACTTAATTTGGATTTCGCATATATACTAGTGACATGATCGAATCACTTGAAATATTCAGTGGATTAAATGTTATTCCAGTTATCTCATGTAAATAAGGTAAGATGTAGGACATAAATTATCAGTTAAGGATGATGCATTGTAGAGAGGACTTAAAATCGTGTTATTATTAACAAAGTAATAAATTTAATAAAAAAAAACGATTTGTCAGCACCTTTCAAACAATATAATTAGGATAGATAGAACACAATAAATATACCAATTTTAAGTAAAAACATTAGCTTAGTAAAGAGACAAACTAACAGAATATTGGCCAGTTAACCCAATTATCTTATAAATTTATGTCTTTCATCCCACTCTATCAATCCAAATATTTTAAATTTATTGTTACACCCATTGATCAACAATCGCTGATATGGCGATAGAGGGGAATGACATGTTGAAGCTTATTTTAAGCAATCTATGATCATTTGAACACCAGACTTCTCTCTAAAGGTTGTTGAAAGTGAGCAGCTTGAAACTGACCACACAACGATATAAAAACATTGTTTACAATATATGTGTGAAACAACGTTTTTCTGTTTCTGGGGATTTGTTTTGTTTTTGGATGTCTTCAATAAATAAAAATTAACTGTAAATATAAGAATATTACACGTAGAGTTCCATATTGTAGTCGATCATGAAATGTTCTAAATTTGACTTGAAAATGGAAAACCAACAAGATCCCAAGATTCGGCATTTCCCGTCGAATTCGTTGTTGGAGAAACATTTTCTATTAAATATTATATGTTTACGTTATCAGCACATCGTAATAAGGACAGGTAAAACACATTGGACAGATGCTTACATCGAGTTACACACATACATAAACCTCAATCTGCATTTATAGAAATGTGAATACTGGCAGGATTCAAAACACACTATTTGAAGAGTTCTAAGTAATAGAATATCATTATGGAAAATGTTAATGTACTCTCTCCTATTGTCCAAGGCACCATAGATAATAAATAGAACGCCATTAATTAATATTGAGAGACAAGTGCATTAACCAACAAAGGAAACAATTCTACTTGACAACAGTTTCCATTACCGACAATAATGAATCAAATCTTCCTAGACTACAACTAGAGATTATCGTTGGCCAAATGACGTGTGTGGTTTTCTGGTTTTCAGCATTAGATAAAGTAGTGTATAATGGGCTGAAAGGACCACGGAAACATAAAAAAGAATAAAATCAGTAGATTAAAAACAGGTTTAACCTATGCTAAAATTAATATTTTTTAATTTAAAATATTTTCATTATGTGTTCTTCCAGAGACGTTGAATATTTCTGAATATGTTAACGACGCCGACTTCGATTGTGATTAATTTGATCAAGATATTATTGTTGTTGATGATATTAATTATGATTTGGACAATACAATATTTGAACTAATGCAGTAAAGGTGGAATGCTTCCATATTAGAATAGCATACATTTTGTCGTCTATAAAACTGATTTAACTTACATAAGGCTTAATACTGATGTGCTATAACCAAGCAAAAGAATTCCAGCCACTAACTCCCTCATTTGTGCTGGTATTCTAGATGATGAGAGGCTATAGACACAGTTTATAGCACATCCTCATTCAATGTTAATGAAGTCACCAAATTAACAACCCCCTTCTATTAACACCTACCACATTCCTAAATGTCCTCGGATTAGAAAGACCTAGCACCGAACAGGCAATGGCGCTTTCAGCAGCTCTCAATAGTCTTTCGTCGCATTTAAACACATGTAGTTTAAAAGACGTTAAGTTGAGAATTAATTTCACTTCATCGGCCATCAACATTTTATTGGGGTGCTAAGAACATTTACGCCCGCTGTTTAGTTGACCATTATTACAACAGTCTTTGGTTATCTTTAAACATACGATTATGTTCGGTGATTCCTTACTTCGGGCAATATTGTGCAACACATTTGTCGGATATAGTAAGAGGCTAGTGTAATATTTTCCCTTTCGGCTGAATTTGATTTTCATTTCAGATGTTTATCTTCGGTGCTAACCATACTTATGATATACTGTACAGGGGCATCTCAAACACAGATAACACCAGGATCCCAATCCACAAACTGAAGACAAAATAGCATGTGTAGTAGTATCTAAGGGTTAGAAATAACAGCGTAAGCATGAGTGACGAATGAATTATTATTAGTATTTCAATAATAAACAATTGTTTATATTTATTTATTTGTAATTATTTTAAGAATTCCTTGATCAATTTGAAAGTGAACTATTTGAGTGTTGCGTTCTTATGTGTGCATACACTGAGTGGGATATAAAAAAAGGATTTATTTATTATGCTCGATAAACGGTTGGATAATTGTTATAAATGTTACAACTGTAAGTTACAACAATGATCACGATATATTAGGTCTAACAGCATGCAATCACAAAGCTGGATATTGGGATATTGGGTGTGTCTTTGATATCTTAGTTTTGGGTCTCAGGATTGTAGAAAATGTGAAGATATTGGTAAGATTTTATCAGCTATATTTATCTTTAATAAAGAAGATATCATTTGTCATCACTTTAGACATACATCACGTGATATTGACATATTCATCAGCTTACTGGACTATTTACAAATTATAATTTAAAATCATTCTAATACTAATAATTTGTGAATTTTAGAAAAAAACACAATTAATACAGGTATTTTCCGATGTTTTTCTTATCTGAAATAAATTGGCATGTGACTTATATACAAGTAGATATATACATTCCCTTGTACAAAAACTATCTGGTCCAAAGATTTATATTGAAGGACACACCTGAAGTTAAGGAACCGGAGAATTTGACCTATTTCATTTGACCCATATACTACACTGTACTACATACCAGAATGACTATGTATCAGTTAGAAAAAAACAGGTTATAACAGAAACAGGTAAAAGGCATAAAACGATATCGATCCATAAACTGCTGTCAAATAAAATCTTAAACTGATTTTGACACGTACTGGTTTTATTAAATATCGTCAGAAACTTACTGGCTCCGTTACCTCAACATCAAATAGCTAAGTGGATGTTACCAAATAGCATCTGTCCATGTACCAAAGAATATTACCGGCTATACAAAAATAAATTAAGTTCTTTAGCTGACTGATTAATATGACCAATTTGTCCAATTTAGTGACATGTTAATACATGTTTGGTGTGTGTAGTTTGTAATGTGACCGATAACAATCACGTGATATTTGATCATAGACTGTATGAAATTATTACAATATTATGCAGAAGTCATTTTTGTTGTGGACATATAGGCTCTCATATGATACCACACAATCAACATAAGATCTGAAGAGAGGATGAATAACGTACAAAATGACATGTCGTTATTAGGATGATCAAGTTATATGATACACATATGTTAATGGAGTTTAGACAGCAATATAATGATTTATATAGTTAGGCGGATGTTCAGTGGTTTATTATCTCTTTATGTTTATCTATTATGTCAGAAGTGGACGCTCTTCCAGGACATCTAATAACCCACAACTTCTATAACAATAGGTCCAGAAGTAGGGTTTTAATATGTTATCTGTGCTCCTAGGATGTTTTGTTCTTCAAATTCTCATTTCGTTAATGATAATAAGTGAATTCCACCTAACGTTTTACCATTGGATATGTGAGTCATTATTTGCAGGCTAAAGGCACAACTTTAAAGGTAAAATTACCCAGCTTTATTGGATTACATCTATGATAATAATAATAATAACAACAACAATAATAATAATAATAATAATAATAATAATAATCCGGAACGCAACTGGGGTTCATCCTAGTACGAGCTTCTCCATGATATAGACAGAACCTTCGCCATTCGAGGGATAAGGACTTTAAAATGTATTCCCTGCCAACGGAGAGCCAGAGTATGTTTTGAAAGGATAGATGATGTGATATTATGTTTTGAGTATAATTATACGTCTAGCTGTCACGTTGTGTTCCCTTTGGAGGTTGAGTAAGAATAATTATGATGTACCAGACAAAAGTGAATTGCAATAATCCAATCATGAATCAAGGACACAGTAGAATCACGTGATGCGGGTGGAAGCAATGCTCGGAAGGTGATAGTATGCTGTTAAGCATATACTGTGAACATGTTAGTCCAGTTCGTGATTTTGCCATTGATATGAAGGTCTTTTGAAACAACAATTAATTATCCTAGAAGTATATTATGTTGTTGCACCATATTAGGTAGAAGAATAAACGAGTTCGTTTACATTGTAGCGCAAGTTGTTGAATAAGTTGTTAAGTTCATTGTATGGTCTATGATTATCGAGTTTTATCGAATGAAATATGTGTTCACAAATATGCATAGGCACCATAACGTATTAATGGAAGTTTGCTGACTAGACCTGGACCAGTTTTCTCTGAACGTTTATTTCACTATCCAAGTGAATACTAAAGCATCTTGCTATGAGAATGGATATAGAGCATAGTTCTTATATATCAACAAAACTATTTTTTCTTCAAATACAAGAAGAAATTTTGTGGTATTAGCCTGATCGTTTTGTTTGAAGTGAAATATGATGACAACTATTAGAGTTTTTGAAACAGATCGTATGCACACACTGATTCAAATGCACAAGTCAGTGAAAACATTTATGGCTGATTTTAATCTATGTAGTATAGCAACACCACCACGGGTTTGCCTTTCCCAGGCATAGATCACAGTTCATATCTATCCGGAGTCAAATAACCTTTGACGTTCTTATCTTTTTCCCCCTAACTTAAGCCAAATTTCGGTTTGATTATCTCATTTCCCAAGATAGGAATCTCTTAGCCATATGTCTCAGATATGATCAGTTTTTATGCAAAACAACCACTGGTTATCTTTTTACTCATTCTATCCCAGACATCATGGAACTATTTTCAATATGGTTTTTGTCATGTTAAGCTTGTATGTCAAAATGGTGGGTTTACTGTTTCTGGATTATGACCTCAAACAACCACTTTAATTTATTCTCACTTATTAAAACAGCGAACTCTATTTAATTCAGAATGCATTACATTTTGCAGGAAACGGTTATAAAATAAACCAACACATCGTAACATGTGACTTTTAAATGTTGGGGGGGGGGGATCGAATCGCAGTTTTAATCTATGGGATATTACATTCTTAATTAAATGTGATATCATAAATATGACAATTATGAGAATATATTGTAGCTCAATGCTAGCTTTAAAAGTACTACCTATACAAAGGTCCATCTTTAAGAGCACATGATGTTTTAGAAACAGTTTAAGACGGGGTTTATTATACACATAAAAGGGGAAAAGATATGGATATGAATAAAACTTTCAGTCTGTATTATCGTGTACTGTCCTTTTATTCATTAACCCAGTACGAAGAGTTGATCAACGATATGATTTCATTCTCTGGAAGGCCATTAAATCGGTGGTAATGATTGGTACCACTCAAACGTCTTTTTTCTTCGGGTCAGGTTTAAAATTTTAGTCATATCTGATTTTGCAGGTAATGTTACAGAACCTGTCAATAAATGTAGCAGTCCACCGATCAAAGGTGAGTGGGTAATAGTTTCTATGGTTCTTCTCGGGTTAACATCAATGCAGGTCCGAATCAGAGTTAATATAATAAATACTGGTCGGCAAGTCATATGTGATGAAGAAGGCGTGACAGTTGTAGATATTAGAGATAAGACAACCAACGATGGTTATTATCAAAAGTGTTGGATTCACCTAACAACAAAGGCTACCAATAAGCTTGATTAGAACCTTCAGCTGAATTTTAAAGAAGGCATGCAACCATCACGGCCATCAAAAACACACTCCTACATGCGACTCTTGTATAATACCTAGTCATCATGATAACATTGATGCGGAGCAGACATTTTGATCCCATGCTAGCAGCAAAGCTTCTTATTGTTACTGAAGGTAGAGGCCAACACAGATAAGCAGTAGTCAGGAGGTGACTTACGTATAAAAGACTGTAATACTTTCCACTTATTGGGAAAGGCATATGACGACTAGTATGATACCATTCAATACGAACGACCACTACATGTTTTGCACCGTCATCCAGATTTCCATCGTTCCATCCACCGCAACAAACTCCGTTAATTTCAAAGATTAGAAACATTTGTCTTTGGCTCATTTAAGAGGGATTTATATGAGACCATGCCCCACGTTACACACTATATTTCATGTAAACACCTGGATTTCCATGAAACGTGGACAGCAAGGAAACAAGACGTTTGTGGGGTGTGCTATTCATATGCTCCTCTTCGGGGATTGCGCACCACGAATAAACAGAATTCGTGGGTCTCCGGAGACATGCTATCTCTTTTATATGAACAAAACCGGCTGAAAAGGGAAGCTCTTGAAATTAAGAACACTGTCTTCTGAAAATGCTATAAGCTTCTTAGTAATAAAGGTGTCCACACCTTAAAAGGGGTTCAGCGATCTTTCAACAAAGATCAGGTGGATCAGTACAGCGCCTTTGAATGGCTCCTGCTAGTAAGGGCGCTTTATTAAATATACATTATTATTATTATTATATCAACTCTGGTAACAAGAATGTTATGTAAAAGGGGCTACGATGTATTCGTTTGTCCCCAAACAAATCGGAACCGAGAAATATCTCACCAGAATCATTTAATAATGATTTCTCCATTATAGGAACTATGTTCGCAGATCGTTTGAAGAATATATCATATTCGTCTAGTCTACCTCGTCTCATACACTCATTTGAGATACAGGTTATTTGTGCTGATTTTATTTATGAGCAACTATTGATTGTGAAGGACAAATCTAATAATAATATAATACAAATAAATGATGACTATTCCTAATCGTGTTATTCAGAAGAAATACTGAGTGATAGGAAATGTGAAAAGTTTACTTCGATTTGCAAAAGAAAAGGTTCAACTGATGTCTGTGGATGTTATCGCCCGATGTCAGTCACAAGTTATGTATCTACAATCGCATAGAAAGTTGTATTGTTTAAATTAAAAGGATATATCTCATGCCACAGTTTAATAAGCTTTTATTGATGATCACTTTACACCGCTTTTCAAATAATTAAATAGAAGTCTTAAAAGCTTTTAATACAACTAAAATTACCACTATAAGTTTTAGTGGTTTATGAAAATGCTTTGATACCATTGATCATTCTAGTTTACTCAAAAAACGTAAAATGTATAGTTTTAGTTGTGTGAGCTACACCTGGTAATATCAATTGTCGCAAACAACACATCAAGATAAATCGTTATAGGTTAATATTCTTGAATATTTTAATGCGAATACCCCAAGGTTCTGTTTCAGGTCCTATTTTCTTCTTACTATTTACAAATGATTTACTGTATTAGCAAATGTACATGTAATTTATTTATTTCAACCTCAAATGGACTGCTATTTTACTCTCTGGGCATATTTCACTATATGTGAAATAAAAACACATAAGAGACTTCAAAGTACGATTTTAGAATTACTACCGGTGATTATAGTAAAGATATAAATTATTGCAAAGGTATTAGTATATATGTTAACGTTAATCTGTATAATCATGAAATGTGTATATTACCTTAAATATTCAAGTAAAACGTATATTGCTAACTGAGATTTAATAGAGATTACCTGAAAAGTTCAGAAAATATACATATTGCATGATTATACAGATTATCTAGAACATAAATAAATCATTGAGTGATTCATTTCCTATCTATATGTCAGATATGTTATCTTATGCTAGTCATATTAAAATATATGTTTCAAGACATATCACCAGTAATGGTATATGTGTACTTACACCAAGGTTTGAAATGTACCGTCAATCATTTCAGTATACAGTTCTAATATCACGCAACAATATAAATCAGGATCGGTCACTATCATTTTACAAAGATAATTAAAAAAAGTCATATTATGGATCAATTTAACATTAACCCCTTTTAATTATATATATGTATACAAATTGTTACACTAGCACCAAGTAATTATATATATATATATATATATATATATATATATATATATATATCGGCAATGTTGAAATTTTATGCTAAATAGTCATAATGTTATTATTTTGTATTAGGCCTAAGTAATGGTATGCATTTAATTGTATTGTATTATATGTATGTATAAGTATTACTTATCGTAATGATTCACTAGTTACTGGTTATGGCTTCTAGCTCCATATTAATACATGTCATTTATAAGTATATTGTTATAACCTAACTCTATTTATCCTAGTAACATCGTCAAATACACTTTTTAAATTATTTAGAATCATGTAAATCACGACCTATATGCGGTTTTAATTTTTTTTCCTAGGCACCATTTGAGAATAACTCGGTGTATATGTTCTCCTAATATAAATATAGCTAAATAAATAAATAAATAATAAATGAATATAGGGTCCATTTATATGTAGAAATATGTTATACCAAAGCAGGTGTAATGCTTTCCAGCGATTCAAGAATTTCAGAATGTGTGTTATTCTAATACAAGGTATATCTTATTTGTAGGGTAACTCATCGTCGGTGATTTCTGCAATTTTTCGCAGTTGTTTATATATTTAATTCATAGTTTGGCGGTACGAATTAAAACCTAGAATTTATAGATCTAGATCTAGCGAGATCTTATCAAAATCTAGGATGTTCAGGAACTATGTAGACCTTCTATTTAGGTTGTGAGGAGATGTTCGTTCATATTTGATAACGTTTCTGATGCCGATTCATATTGAGAGCGGCAATAACGAGTTTTAGGTGTTTATTGTCTTGGCGCATTGTCTTGTACTGTCAAAAAGTGTCATTTCTCGGACCGAGTATCTTTTATTCATCGCTTTGAAGCACGAGCAGCAAAGATATATCATTAGGACCAAAACGACTGTATATCTAAATTCCACATCAGGTGTGTATTGGGGGTAAATATCTAGATCAGTAGATATTTGTTAATTTAATATGTTTTAAAATATACTACAATTGTTGTTTCGATTTATGTTAGGGCCCCATGTGTGTGACTGTATCAAAATTCGTGACAACGACTAATGATACATCACCATTCCGGTTTGTAGTTTAATGAAAGCGATTGATATATACAATTATTCAATATATCTGGTTCCTTAGGCTTAGGAAAATCCCTACATGAAAGCATATATAAGCCGTATATATAAGTCGTATATATATATATATATATATATATATATATACCAAAAAGAGTTATGTCTTATGATATTTTACTAATTTTAAGTCCATAATTATCGAATTATTAATATGAGGCCTGTTCTAGATAATTATCCATGAATATATCAGTAAACAGGCTACAGTATTAATATCAAGTACGGCAAATTATATTTCGTTTCTTAAAGAGAAACCGAACTAATAAAATCTACTAGCTAAATCTACGCATTTCATATAACATTAAGAATCAAAACTAACTATCACTTGTGTATCATACCCTTCATTTTGTAAGCAGGAGTACATTATCCGGTATCATTAAACGCAATTAGCTTAATATTTGTGAAGAAGAGCATAGATACTTCGGAAATCCAATTAGACAGAAGACTGCAATATGCGTTGTTTATAGAACAATAACCCCCCGATCCCGGATGCTACGTCATGATGTGACAGGTCTGTGCTAAACAGTTGCTTCAATGTATTTGTCAAAATACTATGATATTTATGGCTTATTCTATCCACAGAAGATATACAGTAAGCTACTAGAAAATGGCGATGAATTATACGAGTACAAAAGAGTAAATATATTCGTATTAAAATAATTGTCCTGTGGTGTTTCTTTAATGTGACGAGGTGTTGAGATTAATGATGGTAGTCGAAATATAATCCTTTGATAATAGTATATATATCCTTGTGCGTGCAGGATGTTAGTACTTATAGATTATAATCGATGTCTTGGACAGGTTACGCTAATGTATGCATATGAGCAAGGGAGCCCCGCTCAAATTTGTGGAGAGTATATACAAGAAACGACCGACATATTTAAACTTAAGAATTTCAACAATTAAAACTAACTTTGAAACATGACTCTGAAAGAACCAAAGGAAGAAGCTGAGAAAGAGATATACAAATTAAAATTTGTAGGCATTTACATAAAATCTAGGTCAGATAGTTTTTTCAAAATCTGGTCAAAACGTAGTTTAGTTGACTAGATAACTGATTATGGACATAGAGCACAATCAGTTAATAATAAATATTGCATGGACTGGTATAGAAAACTTTAATGCTTTTACACGTAGTAGTTTTAATAGAACATTTCATAATCGTACCTCGACAATTTGTTCTGCCATTTGTTTCCCGAGCTTGTGGGTGGTACTAATTTAATAGAACTATTAATTAATTGGATGATAAGCAAGACACTGCCCTCTTGGGTTGGTGCAGGTGTATATCTGTGGCTGATCATGCATGCAGTAACAGTGGCTTCACTGAATGATCCTTCATGTGGGAAGAGCTGAAGATATCTGCTACTCTGGTTCTATTAATCCATATTATAACTTCAACAATAAATAATAGTTACACGTGGTAAGTTTCATAGGTGGCTTCAATAAAGCAAACGGGGGTATAAGGTGGAGAAAAGAGACCTAGAATCATCTTCAGCATCCACCGAGAGGATTTTTAAGCTTGGTGGCATCCACACTAAGAAACGGAATCGCCTTGGTAACAAGAAAACAGCCAAGTTGGTATTTTGTCACAGGATCCTCCAAGGACTTTGTGATTTGGAATATTGATTATTGACTTATCAAATCGACGGATTTAATTGTAAATCTGTGAAAGGTGTGAGAGTTTGTTATGGTTACTGAATAAAATATACCTCTAAATTATTTATGCTATTACTTAATTGAAAAAAAAATGTAAGAGACAAACATGTTTGTAATATGTAAATATACTAATTGTGATATAATGATAATCCACAACTGGTTCTATGCAAAATAGTTTTTAAGAATTAACATCACAAAATATAGTGAATAAAGGTTTACGACAGGTATTTATGACAGGTTAAGGTATCATCTCATTACCTTTGGAGGTCGCTCGGCCCATTTAGCCTACCTTGTGCACAAAAGTGGCCGTAAAACATCAACCATCATCATCACCAAAGTAATTGTTATTGTTGTAGTTATGATATTCCACGAAAGACCAAATGTTAACCTGATCCGCTTCCGGTATAAAGTGAGGCTTCAAAAAGTAACGGAAGGAAATTGGATGCAAAAATGTACTAAGGAATACTTACCGTTGTCACATACTGAATTGTTAATAAAACAGGCTTTTATTAGTTACATCTCTCTCAATTGTCATATTGGAAATAGGATGAGCGTGGATTGTGTCTAAAACATTTAGTCAAAAGATAGCGTTTCATTGAAGTAAAGGAGATAGACATATATATATATATATATATATATATATATATATATATATATATATATATATATATATATATATATATATATATATATATATATATATGGAATGAGACGAGATAAAACACATTTCTCGAACAATTCTTCGCCACATAATATTCATATAGAGAATGTCAACATATTCTCTACGATTGTCCAAGGTATCAGAGATAGCAAAGATCACCACCAAAATATCTTGCGACCCAAGAATATTTTCCAACAACAATTGACACATAAAAGGTGACAAGTGAATGTGACAAATGTTTCTTCTTCTGACAATATTCAGTCAAACTGAAAACTATTAGAATTGATCCTAGATAATAATTGCCGATATAGCAGTTATTCAGCTGAATGTCGGGTTGTGGTTTAATAGATATTATTAGTGTGTTAAGTGAGATAATGCATGGATGGGTAGATCAATACCAGTAAGTCCTCTTTCTCTCTCTCCCTCTCTCTCTCTCTCTCTCTCTCTCTCTCTCCACTTTCTCTCTCTATCTCCCTCTTTCCCCCCACCCACTCTCTATCTACCTCACTTTCTCTCTATATGTCTATCTGTCCGTATGTCTGTATGTATGTCCTTTTGCCTGTCTATATGTCCTTTTACCTATCTGTATGTCCTTATGTCTGTATGTATGTCTGCATGTCTGTTTATATTTCTATCTACTCTCTCTCTCTCTCTCCATATATATATATATATATATATATATATATATATATATATATATATATATATATATATATATATATATATATATATATATATATATATATATATATTTTACCATAATCATATATATTTAAATTATCTCTATCTAAATATCGCCCTCCTTGTTTATTCCCTGGTTGGCTTTGATCGTATAATTTATGATCGGAAACAAAACGTGGAAATTAAACGATCTGTTTGAAAGTTGTAGGAGCATAGATTGTTGAAATAATGTATCTAAAGTTTATAGCAAAATCTTTAGAGAGTTGGACCTATCATATATATCACCTGCACTTTATACTCTAATATACAGTAATAATCAATATTCTAGATTAGTCTAAGGTGCATTTACGTTTCTGTCAATCAATCTGTCAATAAATATATCAGAATAGTCATGAACTAAACATATCAGACGATAAACAATTGACACTACACAGCAGATACCATGGTTTTTCACTATTGTCAGGTGGATATAGAGATAACTTTGAAACATACACATAAAACATTTAAAACATTTAATATCATTCATCTGCTGGTTATTTTATTTATAACACTATCAATTAAAGACATGATGGCATTTCATTGACAATTAAATATGTCATTAAACTGAAGCATGACGTGAGGCTCAGATATAATGCATACCTCAAAACGATATATTTATGACCATAATTTTGATCATCAAATAAACGAATAGAAAACTCCCATATATGAATACAGATATACATAATATAGTTCGCATCAAGTTCACATCGATAAAAACTTAGTGTTTTAAATTTTAAATCTAGCTTTCACTCTTATATAACCTTTTCAAGTGCTATGAACTGAAATATCGAAATTTAAACTAGCAATCATAGAAATACTATTTACTTCATGTAAAGACTGAAATATCAAAAACAAATATATCTCTTTCATATCAGTCTTTTTTTAAGTAAAGGATAGCCGGAGAGAGTGTTTGATCACAGTAACAGAGAGGTGTATATTTCAAAACAATAATGACAGCCATGGAGATAGATAGATATAAACACACATACACAAACACACAAACACACATACACACCAAACTTTAATTATTGTAACACACCTATTAAAGGTTGCATTCATAGATAAATAATAATATTTTAGTATATTTGTACAGCGCCGTTGAATGGCTCCTGTTAGTAAGGGCGCTTTATTAAATATATATTATTATTCATTATTCACACACACACACACACACACACACACACACACACACACAACACACACACACACACACACGTGTGGACATTAAACCTTGTAATAAACGCCATCGAATAAGTCTCTTTAGTTAAAATACTTTGCGAACACACCAAGAAATACATACAATTTGTGTGTGAGTGTGTGTGTGTGTATCTTAGCATTCATTAAAAAACTTTACTAAGTGCTAATATAACTGAATTAATAGCGGGAAACACCAGTTAGCCACAATAACATTATATATTATATTATATATATATATATATATATATATATATATATATATATATATATATATATATATATATATATGTTTAGCAAACACATAGAATGTACAAGACTCAATCTGTATATAAACTAAACGGGTTCGTCTATGTTCTGCAGGAAATTGAATGGAGCCACTTAATTCAGGTGACGCCAATAGGATATGACAAAGATTTTGATCCTCAATTTGAAATGCTAACTAGTACACTACATATATTCTTTACCATCTTCCCAGATTTATTAGAACCATCAGCCAGAGAAAGAAACATTAACCTTAACATAAACGAAAAATACTTAAAGCAATCATGTATCACTAATAAAAATATTTTAAATTTGTTTATCTTTCTCACCCAAACGTAATACGACTGCTATCTTCATCAGACGACATTTCATTTTTTTATAAATGTATATCAAGATGATTATAACAAATTATAAGATGTTTACATAAATGTTCCTTACTGTGATGTATGTGTCTATAACCTTTAGCATGTCTACTATCTATAACTTTTAATATATAACCATGGTCATTATTAGTCCCTCAAAAATGTTCCCAACAGTTATCATTCAAGATATTTGCAAATCATTAATCATTTAAAGATGGTCTTCGAGAAGAGAATAATATATTTATTATTTGTTGGTTTTATTGGCATGACCTGAATTAAGTTCAATTTCCTGCAGAACCTAGACGAACCCGTTTAGTTTATATACAGATTGAGTCTTGTACATTCTATGTGTTTGCTAAACATGAGGAATATAAATATTGTCTTACTTGATTTTGGTAGGATGGTGCGTGTTAGTGAATAACAGAGTCCGCTAATCACTCGATATATGGCGTTCTTTATTGTTAATTCCAAGGACTGATTGACCTTTATCAAGCTTGTAAAAGCTAACCAAAGAAATAACTGTAATTCCTAACATTGATTACAGTCTATTAGGACTAACAATCTGCAATCATAGTTATTTTATCAAATGAGTAAACTGTCATTGCTCTAAAAACCTTCCTCATGTTTAACAGCTATCAAATCTAGTCACGAAGTTGGTAACAAGAGCCATAATGCGTTAGCTAACTTGTGATTTATTTTTTTAATAAATCATCCATATCATCTAGCAATAAAAAACGTATTTGTTCAGGATGTTATAAACCATACATATCGCATTATTTTGACAAACTGCCTCAGATTAGCTTCAACATGACACGTGATGATATAACCTGTACCTCAGCAAACATAATCACCATCAAACTGGATAAAGGGACTTCCGGTGCGTTTTTTATTATTCTTTGGTAATATGGAGCTAATTGGATCTGTGTCCCAGGTTATATCAGCACGCTTAGGTAATTTCTTATTGGCTATACTAGTTATCGTTAGCGTTGTCTCTTAGGAGTGTGCGAAAGTTGCAAATTTGGCCAAAGTTTTATCACTTATATTTCTCTTTCATAAATAAAATATCCTTTTTTTGTTATCACTTTGGGTATACGTTATATGGAATTGATATTAGCTTCTGCTTACTTATCTATCTATGGCGACAATCTATCACCGTCTTAGCAATAGTAATTAGGGAATATCAGAAATATAATTAATGCAGGTATTTTTCCAGAGCTAGACTTGCCTCTTTCCTGTCAGAGTTAGCTAATTGGCTTATATTTTTCTTGGTGGGATTTATTACCAAAACTGAGAAATCGATAGCTTCCTACTGATGGCAATATATAAAGTTAAGAACTAAAGATTTTATTTTATTTCAATCTATCAAACATCTGCCCCCGACAACGTTTTTCGGTTAAATGTGAGACAGAATGTAAAACTGGTTGTTGCATTCGGTGGCTTCCTTGTCAGAACATTGTCAGAACCTTAGTAGCTCTGTCATCTTAACAGGTGTTAATTACGATAGTATTTCCAGTTCGGCGTGGGAGTATCTTTCGTATCTTCTAAAACATTTGAAAATCTTTAATAATATTAGAGGACATTCAGAAAATCTGAACTCAAAACAACAAAAAAAGCTGATTGTGTATGTGTTCTGTCTATGTATTTAACTTACAATGAAAATACTTACAATGAAAATAAATAAAAACCATTGCATATTAATTCCATATGCAGTACAATCTATGTCCATGGTTTATTGCCCGTGCCCGATTAAGTGATTATTGACAAATATTATGAGATGGCGTTTCTAGATATTAGGCAGTTAAGTCACTTATTTATAGACTTTGGGGACATACACACATACACACACACACACACACACACACACACACACACACACACACACACACACACACACACATATATATATATATATATATCAACATTACGAACAACGACAAGAAATAATAATTTTATGAAATAAATCATAGAATATTTACATGTACCATTTCAATTAAGGTATGGCTAATATCTGTTTATTTAATAAAATACCAGCCTTTTATCGTCTGTTTATGGTTACCGTTATAAATTTTGATGTAAGGATTGACTTCATTTGATTGGTTTTTGAAGCTTAGTTTAAAATGGCTTTCTAATATTGACGTTTCCATATTTATTTCATAACTGTAAGGTGAGGTTTTGTCACAACTAGGTGTCATAAACACAAGTGGAAAACAAAATATCATGACAAAGTCATAGATCAATAAGAATTTAGCTATTTGAATTAAGTTTGAGCCATAAATAAAGGCGCTTTCATTTTCCTAGAGTATAAATCTGATCCATGTGTCTCAGGCCTGATTGTTGAGAAAGGTAAATAATCTTAGTATTAAGTCACTCACAAAGGCCATAAAAACAATGGCGTGTAACAGTGTTGACCATCATACACCAGATGTATGTCACCTAGTTTATATGTGAAATTAATAATTATTTTACCTTTTCACTACCCATAAATGTTTTCTTCGGTTAGTACATACATTTTTCCCAACTCTTGCTAGTATATTAACATAAGATTACCTCACCCGAAATATTTATCCCAGTAATACTATATTGCTAAAAAAAGGAAAACAATATAATATCCTGGTAGCATCACGTCGACATATGGTTGTTATAATTTAAAAAAAAATTGATGATACCATTGAACACTGTAATAATGTATAATCATATTTTTAGTAGCCAATTAAAATATATCGGAAACAAATATGTGTTTGAAAACACTAACATATGTTGTATGTAAGGAAGCTGTACATAACATTCAGTTATTATGATAATTCCATCATTGTGACGGCCATTCAGCATATCAACATATACTATATTGTGGCCAGTGAATTGTGTGGGTAACAAAAGTAAATAAAAGTTAACTGTGGAATATGATCTATTTTGCCAAATGTATTGCTTCCCTCCAAGTAAACGAATTTCACTAAACCACGGTTCCGTTCATGTCTCTTATTGTAGGCTAAATAATAGTTAAGTCACATCCTAATCCGAAACGTATTAATGGCTATATAATAATTATCTACATTAGCAAAACCGGAAAAGGCCTGGGAGAATTGACAAAACAGGATTGATGAACATGCATGGAAATGGGGAAAGGTAAAAGATGAATCACCTTCCATGCAGGTTGGGCCGGCATCTTAATCCAGACGCTAGAAATGGGCTGCCACTGCCACAACCATTAGTGAACTCAAATTCCCTTAATATTTATAGCGAAATGAAGTATTTACGGGTTATTGCAACATCTAAAGTTGTTGCCATGTATTTAATTTATCTTTTCGTAATGTACTTTGTTCAAATGTTGTATGTTAGTGAATAATAGAGTCCTAATGTGACTCGATCAATAAAAGAGATGTTTATTATCATATTGTTTAACCAGACTCAATATATGAGGCTCAGCAATGTCATTGACTGACTTAATCACTCACTGGTTGATAAGATGACTGACTCATTAATTAACTAGCATGTTAATTATTATATATTAGTTCTCACACAGTTCGTGCCTGTTATTAAAGGAGTTAACTCAGGCTACCGATTTGAGCTCAAGTTTAATGTTTACATTCGATGATATAGGAAATATATTTAGTCATAAAGCCGTTAACAAAAGTAAAGAGAGGCTAGCAAAGTTGTCATATCCATTTAATAAATTATCAACATATTTCGCCAGCTAAACTCTAGTCTCCTCAGGATATAATAAACCATAAAAGTCATATTATTGTATCTAATAATCTGAAGAAGGTGATTAGCTCCGAAATATCACCTGATGACATAATATCCACTTGGTTGTCTTCAACCACCGTCAGCACATACATCATATTCCTGGATAGTGGGTCTTCTGGCATGTCTTTGCTTCCGTCTGGTAATAGGAACCAATATGAGGATCGTGTTATCTAATCTGGGTGAAAACACTAAAGTATGTATTCCATTAGTGACAATTAATCTTGACTCTAAGCATGGTAGGAATTATACAGATAAAATGTACAAACGACATTTGCAGAGCTGGCCAAAAGTTGATCAGTTTCAGAAATGAAGGACTATTTATCATCACTTAATAGTATTGTTGTTATGAACTGCTTAATATGTTCTATTAATATACGATTATCTAGGATCATACCATTGCCGGAAAGGTACCTGACTATAGTTACACCAAATATGATGCGTTTTGATGTTGAATGTACATGTATATTTCCCATATATTCAAACAATTTCAATTGTAGGATAATGGTTTAAATGGAATGCTAATGCATTAGTGTGCTTTTGAATATGGGATATTTATCTATATCATAAGTCTGTCTAGCTCTGATGTTGTTGTAAAGACATGTAAAGCCAACCAAATTGTAAATTGATTGATCAAATCGTCTAGTAGTGTAATGTGATTGGAATCAATTTCATATCTTTAAACCTAACGCATCACAATATCAATAAATATAGTTCTATGCATATCTACTCTTTTTATTTATTAATTATATCGATATTTTATTTGTAGATGAGTGAATAAATATGAATTATGCATTTATAGTTGTGTCTAATCGCAAACATAATTGATTACATAAATTATTAGTATAGCCATAATTACAATAACCGTATTCTGAAGTAATCGTAATCGATTATCTTGGTCCTGTAATCGCCCCATGCCTGCTGCATATGCTATGAGTTGGTGATAAGTGTTGAGTTAAATCTATCTCACATAATAAACAAAACCTTTTTGATATATTCTCCCACAATCGCTAAGCAAAATGATACGACGTACCATTTTATACAATAGTCATCGAATATTTCCAGATGGCATATCGATTAGCTCATATATAATACCGGAACATTCAGTATTTTGTTTTCGATATTTGCAATTAGTTTCCTGTGTTTGTGGCCAATCTTCATGTTAACTGGAGTTACTTTTGACATGACTTGTAAAATTAAATATAAAAGGTGACATTCAAAAAAACTATTTGTTTATTAAAAATAGCATATTAGCAAATTTAATAATAATCATAATGATGATATGATGATGAGATATATATATATATATATATATATATATATATATGGATAGATAGATAGATAGATAGATAGATAGATAGAAAATAGATAGACAGATAAATAGAGAGAGAGAGAGAGAGAGAGGGATAGATAGATAGATAGATAGATAGATATATAGATAGATATATAGATAGATAGATAGATAGATAGAGAGAGAGAGGGATAGATAGATAGATAGATAGATAGATAGATAGATAGATAGATAGATAGATAGATAGATAGATAGATAGATAGATAGATAGATAGATAGATAGAGAGAGAGAAGAGAAGAGAGAGCTAGATAGATAGATAGATAGATAGATAGAAGAGATAGATAGATAGATAGATAGATAGATAGATAGATAGATAGATAGATAGATAGATAGATAGAGAGAGAGAGAGAAAGAGGAGTAGGTAGATAGATAGATAGATATAAAGATAGATAGATATATAGATAGATACATAGATAGATAGATAGACTTACTTATTTGGTTTTGTTATTATTCCATGACCTATCCAGCCTTTCATTCATTACTTCACCTAATACTGATGTCCATTAGACCACACACGTCATTCAGCCTACGATAAGCAATAATTGTATCCAGGAAACGAGACCATTTGATTGATTCTTATCGGTACTAGACTCAGTTGTCATGGAGGATTATTACCTTTCGTATGAGAGTTGTTGGCTTATGCCCTTGTCTCTCAAGTTTAATTAATGGTGTCCTATTCATTATCTCGCATGTCTTGGACAATAGGAGAGAGTGTATTCACAGTTTCCATGATAACTGTTCGAGAAGTGTATTTTGTATCATGTCATTACTTACCTTTGTATAATAACAGGTGTAGCTTTATTTATATATGTATAACTCGTTGGATTAATAATAATAATAATAATAATAATAATAATAATAATAATACAATACATTTTCACATTAAGCCAATTATTATATAAACGTTGCCAAAATTATATGGAAACATTCATCCACCAATAAAAAGGTATTGCTATGATTATTTAATTTATTATGCAAACATTCTCAAGAAGTGCAGGAGGCCTATAATTCACAATTTTTCTTCCGGTGGTTCAGAATTTAAGCAACCCCGATTTCCATGGCATTATGACCTCTAAACAGCAAATTTGCATACACATCCGATTATTACATATTGTCACAAGTAGAGTGAATAAAAACAAATATTTTCAATGGTAGGCTGCAGTTATGTCAAGCATGGTTGTGGAGTTATTAGTTTTCCCTACACCCATTAACGCAAAAACGTGATATTGTGACGTCATTTTCTCAAATCCAACCAGACTCCCAGATGTCCACCTTCACTTTTTTATGTCCCACATGGTCTACTTCTATAATATGAAGAGAAACTTAACATAAAAGTCACACAGAAATCATCCAATGGACTAATTATGAAAAAGACAATTTAATAGTTATAAAATGCATATTAGCCAATAGGAACTATATTGACAAATATAGTTGCTTTAAAATATTTACTGGACACATATTCACAGTCAAGGATAACGATAAGCCTATCATCAAATACATTATCATTAATATATTGTCAGATAAATCTTGTTTAATCTAACAATAAGTATATTTGAATGGCTTGATTCGTTCCCAGTCACTGTTTACCTCATTAATGTCATGAAGAACTTCACTTTGAAAAAGCACCCAACTCATAAAAAATATCAAAAACAAAAAACGAAGGCTAGAAAAGGCGATAACTTGTGTCTGTGTTTGTGATGATTTACAGCAGATTGGTGCAGAACTGAAAACAATATTCCCATCCACTACCAATAAACATTGATGTATAATATTGTCAAGGGTCGGGTAGCTCCAAATGAAGACAACGTCAACGATGTCCTACTTATTGGTGAGAAATGTGTTCCGGAACTTCCTTTCGTCTGGATTCCATGCCAAGATTCCCAGTCAAGTGAAGACTATGGAGCATCTTAAACGAGGCACGGAATTTGGTGACAAATTTCTTTCGTTTGCTTATTAGTTATCCACCATACTTCCCTCGCTCATCAATTAGTATAGCTGCATACTGAAGGGGAACACATATATCGTAGCTAATCATCTTGGATTGAAACAAGTCTCTGCTCCCGCTCCAGATATTGTCATAGTGGATACGAAACAGACACCTTATCACCAAGCGCCGTCTATCCTGTTATTGTGCTGGTACAGAGTAGGTCGTAGTCTTCGATAGGTATGATTATTTGTCAGCTAAAGATCACGAAAGAATGCCACGTGCTGGTAAGGGTTCTACATATAATACCTGACCGACAACAGTCCACTACACAATCAGGATGCCATTGTCAAGAACAAGCACAACAAGCGGGAGCTCTCACAGGTGCATTCACACACGATGAGGCTGATGCCAATATGACAGCATACATTCTATAAGCTGTAGAATTTGATAACGATATAATTAGAATCCTCAATGATGATACTGATGTCTTTGTGATATTAGTATACTGGGTCTGGAAAATGCAATTTCACTGTAGTGTCTAGTTGGAGCGCTGGAATGGAATGGTTGTGGACATCAACGCGACCTGTACCGAGCTGGGTCCTAAGTGTTTGCATCTTATAGGTATGCATGTTCTTCGTGGATGCAAAAATGTGTTCTACCCCTTTACCAAGCATAAAATCAGTGTACTGAATACTCTTCAGGCAGGTGATTTTCCTGGGTTATACCAGGTGCAGGGTGAATAGGACGTCACCCGTTCAGACCCTATGGAAATAGGTCAAAGGTTCTTCGCAGCTTTGTATGGTCAGCCACTAGCAACCACAATGAGTAAGACACATTAGAGGATTTATTTAATAAAGAAGGTAAATTCTATGTGCATTATGGCGTAATAATAATAATAATAATAACAACAACAATAATAACAATAATAATAATAATAATAATAATGTACATTTAATAAAGTGTCCTTACTAACAGGAGCCATTAAAAGCCGCGGTACAAATAATAAATAATATAGTAATGCCCTCAAAACCATATAAGGGATTTAATTTATCTGTGAAAGCAACCTTGACTAAGTGTGTTTTTAGAACGGATTTAAAATGTCAAGAGACGATGCATTTCTAATATCTGCTGGCAACCTAGTCCACAAGGTGGGGGGGGGGGCTGAAACACTAAACGCACAATCACCATTTGACTTGAAGCGAGAGAAAGGTACCTGCAATAGTATGTGACTGGATGACTTGAGTTTTCTGGATGACTTTCCAATGGATATTAACAGATATTAAGGTATGTGCCGTATCATTGATATATTTATATGTATTAAAATATTGAAATGGATAAGGAAATTAGATTTTTAAGAATTATGATCATATGATCATATTTTCAAGAATTTGTCACTATGAGAGGTGCACTATTCTAAATTCACTGAAGGCAACTGATGTTATTACCAGTTAAACCATATCATAGGGAGCTACAGTAGTCTATACCCCCCATAAGTGAACCTACCTAGATCAGAGCTCATTTTCAAATGATACTGTGGAAAGCAGCTGATTAGCAAGGACTTCCAAAGGTAGACATTACACAGTTTGGTTGAGAGGTCATGGGCAGTATTCCGTGACCCAGTGTTGACACTGGGCTTCCCGCTCCTCAGGGTCTCGCTTATGTCATAAATTGTGGATGCAAATAACAGGGGATAGTATGCAGCACTGAGAGTTGTTAAATTAAACACGATTTATTTGACAAGATATTAATATCAATGCATTTGATGATAGCCTTATCGTTATCCTTGCCTGTGAATATGTGTCTATATAAACCATTTATGTGATATAATCATGCAAATCGGTAACTATTTTAAAGCAAATACATTTTCGGTAATGATGTTATTGGCGAATTGGCATAAGATAACAAAATAATAATTTTATAACTATCAAATTGTCTTTTTCATAATATTTGACCATGAAAATTTGTTTGTAGACACAACTTTTATCTCATTATCATGTATACTGAAGAAACTAGGTTTTGCGATAATGGTGGTGGCTAATTTGCATATTTGGTATAAATATAAATGCTAATAGTCATTGACCTTGTAAACGTAGGTATGGACAGTATTAATTTTTGTGAGAGTATCGTGTTTACTTTCGACAATATTGAATCAAATAGATTTTTCAATAATTGCCCCACTAATTTGCATTAAAAAAAAACTTTCCCCAAGATTGTCGGAATAACAACCCAACTGAATATAATTATTATTATTATTATTATATCGTCAGTAACCCCATGTAATGGTAAATCCACCACAAAACTTTATACTGTAGAAAATTAATAGGTTCACCATTATAACTAAAGGAATGGCAAATTCACTATAAATAATATTTAGCTTGACAACAATATTAGTGCAATAATTTTAAGGAATTTTTTTTGTTTTAAATTATTGCCTAGGATTTGTGTGAGTCAATTGTATTTAAATCGTCCTCGAATTAAATATATAATAATAAGACTACACGAAACGAAGTGTGCTTCTTTAGAAATTGTCATTATCATAGATGGATACTGATATTTATGCTGACGAGAATTTACCATGGAAATAGTATTTAGCTCATTTAAGTTATACAACATCTAAAACCCTTTTAAAATCAAGTAAATAGTACATTTTCTTCTAATAGAAGACCCAAGAATTATATATTTGTATTACTTAGATAGATTGAATGATAGACGGTCTAGTTTCCTTCTCTGAACTTATCTTTTAAAATAAAAGTTATATTTGGGAAGCCGCTTTACTCCATGGCGACTGGATAAAGCAACACAACGATAGTAGGAGTTTTTCATCCAGCCAGGCAACTGGCAAGGTTTTCTCCACCGAACATGCCATTTATGCTAAACTCAAAATTTATTTATAATTAGTCTCCGTAGGGAATCTATAAATTACACACTAGATGCGTCTCCCTCATTTGAGGTAGCTAATCCACGTTATAAACTGTCATTTCGGCCATTATTATAGTTTCTCATCAAGACGATGGCAGAATTAAAGGTAAGCATTACAGGATTGATAATCACAAATGTCAAATCAAACGATGATGTAACGGGCACGAAATTAAATAGGATGTAGGTATTACATAACAAACATTTATTTTCTACACCGTTATTTTAATGATCATGTTTTGTTGAAAAGTAAATGTGTTATCTCACTAAGCTTTTAGTCTCTGAAAGAGACATTACCTCTTACAATACAACCACTTGTATATATTCTCAGAGGTAGATAAAAGAACTTAACGCAAATTATCTAGAAATGGTGTTATTGTTTTGGTTTTGTCTAAAATACTAATTATTTCACTGATAATAATAGTTGCTTACGGACAGGATTTACAACGAAACGGTAATGAGATACAAATACTAAAATCTTATAAAGAGTAGTATCTGCTGTCATGTACCCATTTCTTACTAATATATATATATATATATATATATATATATATATATATATATATATAATATATATATATATATATATATATATTGTGTGTGTGTGTGTGTGTTTGTGTGTGTGTTTTAGCTGTGTATAATAAGGCACAGGCACAGAGAATCTCGAATCGTGAATTCAAACTCTGGACGTTTCTTCAGGGTACTGAATCCAGAGTGGAGACTTTTCTTGCTGAAACATGTGTAATGTCTCACCAGTCCCTAAGCCGCCAAGAAAAATCAAAATACGAGTCACCTACAGCCGTGGAGTTTGGAAGTAGAACACCCAAGTCATATCACGGCAGTAGTGAGAATGTTTAGATTAATTATCTAAGCAGCCCTATTTATAGCTATTTTTCAATTGCTGTATCTTTATTCAAAGCAATACTATATAAATCATATAACCCAATTGTCACTGTCTTCAAAGATCAGTTTTTACAACGGGCAGGCGTCATGAAGCGACTACTATTAAAACTGTTTATCTTAATTGCTATTAAAAGACTGACATCTGTGCTGAAGCAGACCGTAATAGCGCAGACCGTAAATACCCCATAAACATACAAATCCAATAAATACTATGACCTACTCATCACTATTATAACAATTTATATCGGCGCCTTAGCACACCGTTATGGCGGAATTGCCGTTCTATATATTAACATTTTCAAATCAGACCTAACGTCTGCTACACAAACTATAATTATAATATAGGGTTTTATTAATGACAAGGAGACTAAAGTTAGCCTTGAATGTCATAGTACAGACTGGACATAAATGGACCTAGGAAAGATAATTATATTCCCACAAACAACTAAGGTGAATTATATATACAACTAAACTTACGAAGAAGAAGAAAAGCTAAAACGACGGAAATATTCATACAATGTTTCATTAAACTGAATAATTATAAAATGACTTCTTGGGCAATAAAATGTTTATAATAATGCACAAGATATGGATTACAGCCGTATTAGAATATCATACATTTTGTTGTGTGATTATTTTAGAATTTATCTTACATAAGTCTTAAGACTGATATGCTATAATCAAACTTAATTGTTGTAGTCACTATTAATATTAGCCCTTCATTTATCACTCGATATGTCTTTATATGAGGCTGTCGATGACAGAAATTTCGCGGTATTCTAGATGCTAGCATAAGGCCATAGTTTAAATATTTTCCCCATCCAGTGATAGCGACATCAGTGAATGTCCCAGAATTATATGAATCTACCTACAAATAGTCTCCAAGAACTCTCAACAGACTGATACCACGATTAAATCGCCTAATTTATAAGACGTGCAGTTGATGATTATTATTATCCATTTATCGCCGGTCAACATATTATTCAACATGTTATAACCATTATTTCCACCGTTTAGTTGATCGTTTTCAGGACCATTATTTGTTTATGTTTTAACCTAATGTTATCTGCGGTGATTCATGAACGCTGGCAATATTATACTGGAACATATCTGTCGGGGATAATAATATATTAGTATGATATTGTCCCTTCCGGGTGAATTTGATTTGCATTTGTTTATCTTCAGCGCTGACCATACTCGTGATATATTGCCGAGAGGTAAGTCAAACGCAGGAATATACAAGATTTCAACCCATAACCTCGAGACAACAGTACAACGTATCTTTAAATAAAACATGAGTTCCTATTTTTACTTTTGTAAATCTTTCATAACGAGTTGATCAGTTTGAATGCCAGATACTTTAGTCTTGCATTGTTATTCATGTATATAGTAATAAAATATACTTACTTATTGTGCTGAATAAGCTATTATATAAATGTTCAGAAATTATTAAAGGAGTAAAGTCTGGCTACAGTTATTGTTCGACAAATCTTCTTGTATTAAAGAGAGTACGCAAGATGATATTAATTGTTTCGTTTATATTCAATATTTTGGAGATATATTTAGTCATAATGTCCTTAACATGAATTAGAAGGCGTTAATGATAGCAATTTGGCAATTAATCAACATCTAATAGAAACAAAATGTGTGTCTGCTGAGGATGTAATGAGCCATAAGTAGCACATTATTTTGACAATCGCCTTGACGCTCGTCATGACATAACACCCGGTGGGATTCCTTGTGCATCATTCAACACATGTCATCTTCCTGGATAGTCGCATTTTCCGTGTGTCTTTGGTTTCTTCTGATAATAAGACTATGTAATTCTGATGCACCGAACTATATGTTAGACACGAGTAAGACATTTCTAAAAGATGTTGAATATCATTGACCCGTTGCCACTCTAATCGATCATATTGTCAATTAAGGTCATCAAGGTAGCCACACACTGGCCGGAGGTATCAATCAGAGATGTCAACAGAACCATAAGATGAAAATAGAGTCTGACATTGACCCCAAAACCGGGTAATCCATCAATGTATCTTAGGTTTACTGTCACATTTTTACAGAAATTACCGCAGCATTTGCAAGAACAGCAACAAGTGTTGTAGTGATAAGCTTTTTTTGCATGCAGCATAAATTTAATGAGGTGAAAAACGACTTTTAGTTCAACGAATTAAACCAGATAGAGTAAATGTGTCGTGTCGTTACTGTTATTTATATTTCCCTGGTGTAACAGGGTAATGCAATCTATTGAAAATAAACTTGCGATGTGAGAATTTTATTGGAGCAGTACTGAAAAGTTTATTGGACGAGACAATGTTCAAATATGGCGTTCTTACTAATTAATAAAAATATTATAATCCGATTATGAGAAAAACAATAAATCTCGACACTTCCGAATGCCAATTAAGAACGTACAAAAATAATCGGCACCAAGTAAATTTCAATCAAAATGTTAAGTTCATTTATCCCGAAATTGTTGAAATGCAATCAAATACAATCTAAATTCACATCTTGTTACCAATAGCCCACACTACTGAATATAAATAAGTTGACTTTCAGTATACATAAGGGCCTGATATCGAATTCTATATTGTATTACTTTATTTAACGTCATGCTTATCAAAGGAAATAATTCTTGGAAATAGTGAAAGCGATATGGAGGGAATAATGAAGGGTTTTCATTATGCATACGGTTTACACGTTATTAAATTTCGCCTAAGAATGTTGTCCAATTTATTCTCCTTCCTTTGTGATGATGAATTTAAAAGAAAATATCAAAATTACTGCTGGGTCGCCATTACTGCTTTGTAGAATACCAGATTGTATGACAGGAAGGAGAAACGTCACCTGCTCTGGCGTCAACTAGCACAGATCAAGGTCACAGATGCTCTGGTATAGGCCTTTTCGTGATTTTAGCTGCCCACGGATTAATAACTTTTATTAACTGACAGCTCCATAGATGATTCGTATTACAAAAGTACGAAACAATCTTCGTATTGAATTTCATTATATAGTTTTTCTTTAAACATTGCTGTAGCAAATGAGGCTATACTTTAATATTAATACATAGGCTGTTGAGATTTTATATACATTAATTGAATTATTACATATATTGTTGATTATGTTCATATTCTGACTCCATTTATAATTTATATGAGCATACATATTTCTCTTGGCTCTGAAAATGTGAAAGAATCATATATAATTTTAACACAAAATAATTTCAGTAGATTCTTATGTTAACGATAATTGGATCGTTTAGAGGAAGTTTATGTCTCGAGATGACTGTAGGAGTGGTAAATGAAACATTTAAGTCTGACGTTCGATAGTGAATATGAATTTTGTTGTCAAAATATTAGTTACATTGATATGTTCTAGATAGGCTAAACGTTTTGCGGAAATGTAAAATTCTGGTTTATTAACACATTATAATATAGACGAAAAATGTTTCAAATTTTACATATTTATTTTCCTGATCTTGTGTGAATTGCTTATTCTTAAATCCGACTCAAAACGAATATAGGATTATAACAAGACCACATAAGACGCATAATTGCTTAGAAAATATTATGTATATTATGTAAAATGGATCTTCGCCTAGGCAAGTAAATTTTGAATTTATTAATCAAGCAATAAAGTTTGTTCGTGTCTATATTCACAAGAATCTATCTTAGAATTATTATTTTATTCTTATAAAACTGATATATAAAGAGCAAGGATATCAGGCCAGTACAACGTATTCTTCATATAAAATATCCCCGGACACTATTTTATGCATTAATGCGCTTTTTATGACGTATGACATTCTTAGAATTAATTAACTTTATAAATATGACTTCCCTCTATTATCCATTAATCAACTTATTCGGTAAGTAGATTACATACCTAAACACAATAGAGAAATGTTTATCTGTGTTCTTGCCCTCGTTCGTGCGTCCGTGAAAAGGCAACGATTAAGAAAATCACGAATGGCTTGAACGTTTCATCAGGGGAATGTATCCACCGAATAACGTTTTCATGCTAAGACTCGTCATATTACGAAACCACATTCTCTTGGTTAAAGCAAATATATCTAAACATACGGGATATATTATATAACAACAAAACTACCAACAAACAATCTTATCAGAAAACTGTCGAGCATTGACCGCCGACATGTGAACACTTACGGGAAATCGTCGGTGTATTAATTAAATTATTGCTAAATACAACAACACCGACTATTAAGTTTTATTAACACACTCATGCTACTTTATAATCTGCAAATACCTTACTTTGTCTTTGGTAGTACCACTCAAATACTCGGTATGAATGTCTGGGTATATAACGTGATATCTTATTTATTATAACTACCGTACAATATTGTTTGTAAGCAAAACATTTTCGCGTAGATATTGCGAACATTTAGGTAAACAATTAGTGAAATGCAATCAAATACTAAATGAACAATCTATAACACAGTGAATGATGTCTGCATCAGTAACTCTCTTTCAATCTGCAATTAATATGGTACAGGAAGAAAAATCTACGGTAACGATCGATATGCCATTCTTGGTGATATATTGATTTGTTTTTCTCTCACTGAAGAAACTGGTGAACTACTTTATTTTGTGATTTTACAACACGGTAATATGTGTTTCATATTTACTGACATTGTTTCTGAGGTATATGTGTAAACACATTAATATGCGTTTCATATTTACTGATATTTCTTTCTGAGGTATATGTGTAAAAACCATCGAAAATCGCCCAAAAGACAATTCTTTCAAATATATTACATTACAAAGAATATCCTGTATTTTATTATGAATGAATGAATGTGGTTTTACGGCACATCGGCAACAATGGTCATTGTGTGCCAACCTTGAACGTATTTTATTATGTCTATTCATAAAGATATATCGAATGATAATATTTGGTACATTTTGTCATTTCTTATTACACTGTTTTGTAAAGTCCCATTGAACACGTTTATTGCATGAAAATATTACTATATGAATGTAGTATATCATAATAATAATAATAATAATAATAATAAGTAATAGTAATAATAATATTAATAATAATAGCTAAGAAAATTGACATGTTTTCCAATATAAAATTCTCTTTTTCTTATAGGTATTATCAATTGTCAAACCTAACAATAAAATGGGGTTGGCTAGTTATACTGGTATTCAGTTTATCCACGAACCGTTATATATTCACTGAGTGACAATTTAGCATTCTGGTTCACATCAGTGATGGGATAATGAGTGATCGTTGTGATAGAATTCGATTCTTTTTAACTTCCATATGATCCAATTAAAAACACAAAATTAAGCTAACATTAATAACCACTAGATTAGTTGTTACCATTGGATTCCAGTATAACAGGCTTGGTGCTAGCATATGGGAAACGCCTGTTACTGGATATCTGAAGCGTTTTGGAGACTTGTAGCGTGTTCTTTCTATCCATGTTGTAATTTGCCATCGATATAAGTAGATCATTTTGGGCCGAAAGTCATGTATAACCCCCCCCCCAAGAAACAACACATGAATATCTTTTGAAAAAACTTTGAAAAAAATTATTATTTAATTGACCAATAATTAATAGACAATGTCAAATCAAGGCGTAGTACTGGTAATAGGTCGATTTATTTTTATTCCCGTCTTAATAAGAATTAAATCTTAGGAAGCAAGTATGGTGTCATTCATTTAAATTAATAAATTCATTCTAAACTTTGATTGAAAATAAAGTATTACAAACGCAAATCCCCGATAACTACCTAAAAATCCGGAAATGAGTTTTACGTGCGGTCATACATGCACGTGATTATCTCTCTTGGTAAGGACGACATTGTATTATCACACGGAAACAAGGGCCTCGTAAAGGCCGTAATAGGCGCTGATCGATGTTACTTTAATCTGCTTTTAGTAACTGGGAAAGGCTTAATGGGAACACTGCTTCTACAAACAGGTGTTGGGGTGTTTTTGCCAATCAGACACAAAGGAAATGTTGGTAAATGCTAGAAAGGACGTTTTCCAAAATGAAAATTAGTATATTAACTAATGTTGAAAAATAAATCAAACCAGCACTAATTCCAAGGAATACAGTCGGTAGCATACACACATAATTTCGCTCATACACACACCCACAAAATCAGCAAAAAGAAATAATAAACAAATAAATGAAACAATCACATAAAGATAGAAGGACAACAAAACGAAATGTTGCTATAAATGTTGTAAACATAATTGTTGTAAACATAAATGCTGTAAACATAAATGTTGTAAACATAAATGTTGTAAATATAATAATACATATTAGACGGATTGGTACAAACAACATTATAATATCATGGCACATACAAACAACATTATAATGTCATGACACATACAAACAACATTATAATGTCATCACACATACAAACAACATTATAATGTCATGACACATACAAACAACATTATAATGTCATGACACATACAAACAACATTATAATGTCATGACACATACAAACAACATTATAATGTCATGACACATACAAACAACATTATAATGTCATCACACATACAAACAACATTATAATGTCATGACACATAGAAACAACATTATAATGTCATCACACATACAAACAACATTATAATGTCATGACACATAGAAACAACATTATAATGTCATCACACATACAAACAACATTATAATGTCATGACACATAGAAACAACATTATAATGTCATCACACATACAAACAACATTATAATGTCATGACACATACAAACAACATTATAATGTCATGACACATGCTAGTATATTCTTTTATCTCCCAAGACCAAGTATTTGGTCCTGGAAGAATGTATGTACTTTAAGGCTGACATAATTATTGAAAATAAATCTCAAATTTTATATTATATTGTGTAGAATAGAGGCTGACGATTCATCAATGCCCTTGAAACATCAGGATTTAAATATGGTTGTTATCTATGTTAATTAAATATGTTCTGGAGAAAGAGTATCCTTGGCCACATTTCCCATGCATCAACTGGCAAGATATTAAGCAAATTACTATATTTCCTAAAGGCAATTCAAGGATATTCCATTACTCAGGTGATGCTTATGTTAGAAAAGACTGATCTTATTACTATAT
>JAODUP010000228.1:697500-710000 GCA_025642065.1 Paralvinella palmiformis
CCAGTGTAGCTGAAAGATAAATGTTGTAATATGTTCCCCTTTTCGCGAGTGTGTGTCTTCAGACGTACAGCACAGCTCTGCACTCACTGTAGAAGGTTTGTTAGAGAGAGTGAGAGGGGCTTGAACTAAAGTCTGGCATGTCTCATCATTTATGTACTGAGGAAAAAGTCATATATTTCGTATTTAAGTCTAGCAGAACTTTCAAATTGAATTTACTCGCTTCTCCATATTTAGAGCATTATCCCAAATAAGCCCGAGATTTATCGCATATATGAAAGAAGGTATGTAACTATATCCTACCTCAATGCGAAGATTCTCAGTTTTCTTCAGATGTTGCTTGGATGAGAAAACAAGGAATCCTTTCCGTCAGAGCAATTATGTTGTCTAAATACGAAGTGACCATGAGGCGACCTAATAAACTTAGCTTTTTTTAAATTAGTGATCTACAGAAATAACTATGTTATAAATAGTTATGCACAATCTTTATTTAAAAATATTATTCGGAGTATGTAAAATTGAGCATAATTATTTGCGTAGATGCGTTATGTGTTGCCACTGGGATTTAAACCCAGATAATTGATGTCGATGGCCTAATTTGGCAACTGTTGATAGTACTTTAGATTTGGAAAAAGTTTAAAGATGTTGTTTGGTAATACAACGATGTAATTACTATATGATGAATTTCCTTATTTTGTAAGGACTTTATTTCTTTAACAACATATGTCTATGGCATAAGTAATATAAAGCTAATTTAGTGTAATTTGTTCCCTAAGTTGTGATATCGATTTTATAATTCATCAACATTTTCTAGCAGCTAAGCCTATAACTGCTGAGGATGAAATTAGCCATAAATATCGTTTTATTTTGCAAACACCTTGAAGTCTGTTATTAGCTTGGATTTGTCACATGGTCATATGGCTGTTGATGGGATTCTTTGCACTTCCCTTGTACTACAGCCAACATATTCTGGAGAGTGAAACCTGCGGTGTGTCTCTATCTTTCTTTCGTTATTTGATGCCAATTATCGGATCATATCTGGGTACTGTGTTATCTATTTCTGCTAGGAGAATGTATTATGTCTCACATTACATTAGTGATGATTAGTCTTAACTATGAGGATTGTAATTAAGAAATAGATTACAACAGATTAGTGTCAAAACCTTTATCAGTTTTATTTATCTTTTAGAAAATTAAAGACAATTTGTCATCATCGTATGCATAGAGTATACGGTATGAAAATTGTATTCTGTTTACAGAACTAATTCTGGATTACTGTATTGAAAATTCCTAATAATTGTAATTTGCGAATTATCGAGAGCAAAATGAATGAAAGTATTTTCGAACTTTAAAACATTAGATAAATCATCAAGTTCACAGCTTCTTTCTAAAGGCCAATCACAAAGCTGAGGAACCAGAAATAGATTGCAACTAATTTATAAATATCAATCTTCTTCACTGTACTATTGACCAGAATTAACAGGTGTGATTGTAAAATATTATAAAATGACATCAGAAAATAGACAATGGCTTCATAAGGAGATAACAATAAAGTAACAGCTACGTCAGTCAACCTTGTATCAAAATTTCAAATAAAATGTCAAACTCATTTTTCTGCTTTAGTAACTTCGTTTATCTTTGTCAACAACTAAGACACCTCGTTATCTTGATAACAATTAGCTAACGTCGTGTCACAATATGATAAATATCCATGTATTATAGGAGATTATTAGTTAGACACCTACTCAGGAAATTTAATATAGGTGTCTTAATAGGTTATTTGACAAATTACCTATTTTTTCTATGTACAATTCATCTGATTTTAAATTTATAAATGCATCATACATTACTTGTCATAAACACACTTAGAGTTTAGCATTTGTTTAATAATAATAATAATTATATTTCACATTAATAAAAGAGTGAAACAAAGGTATTAATGTTTCGTGGAATGTTTGATCCATAGATATATAGGTGTGGTGTTAAACGGTAATTTTTGTATGTGCTGCAGCCTTCTGTACATATCCTACATATAACCGTTTCTCTATGGAGTGACACATTTGTCATGTGCGAAAAGTGTATTAGCTATACTCTGTAGGCTGATGAGTTGTCTAGGTTTGATATCAATAATTCTGATATATATATATATATATATATATATATATATATATATATATATATATATATATATATATATATATATCGTTTCCTTAGAATAATTTGTTTTCAATATTGTATAATTCTGATGCGCATTTATCACAGCTCAGTAAATAAAGTGGCAAAATGGAGTGCAAAATATGTCTGGTTCAAATACCCATGACTTGTAATGTCATTATTTCCTATTGTGATACACGTTTAACTATTACAAGATGTTGATGAATTACAAATCGATATAACAACCAGGCTAGCATCTCTTCGCTCATATTAATTATTTAAATTCTAAATGTGTTTACTATTTTTCGAACATGAGCCTCACAAATGATATCAAGCTGCGCGTTTCAGTAATACGAGAAGGTTTTTGTATCAATAGTTGTAGTCTGTGTATTCTCCTTTGATAAGAGTTGCAGCTGTTGTTTGTTATCCGCTTTTAGCAGCTTGGTAATTGTTGTTACGTCATGTGAATCTGTGTAATATGTTACCGTATTCTATTTCGTCAGGAGTATGATATATTTAGAACCGAAAGTATTTAGACTCATAAAACTAAATAATTCATGCTAACGGTGAAAGTCGCCACTGAAACAATGTTAACAAGAAACTGAGATAGGAGAACACTCCTAAGGAAAGATGTGATATTGTATAGGTAAGATATGCGTCGGACTGCTGTAAATGTCATCTAGATAATTATGTCAAAGATAATGAATGCACATCACATTAATTAAAAATAAGTATTGTAGGAACAGTTACAGACAACGTAAACATTATACAGCCGCGCTTCTACCATATATTCTACTAATAGTGACCAACGCCAACTAATTAAACATCCGATAAAAGGTATAACATTGCCACACCTGTATTCATACTATTACAGATCCTGTAAATGTTGTGGAAAGACTCAATAAGTAATATATTATGGGGAAGTCCATATTTTATATTCACCTTATGTATATCAGTTACAACTAGAGTAGGTGAATATGTGAATTAGTGAATGAGTTAATCCTATAATAAGGTAGAGAATTACTGAATGAGTCAATAAATCAGTGAGTCATTCAGTTAGTAAGAGACATTACTGAGTCTCCCGTAACTCTGTTATTCACTAACACAAACATTTTAGCAAAGCAAAATAAGAAATCCTTTTACATCTTGGTCAAGAAACATATGACGTATTATAATTATATCACTATATTACTGAACCACGTCTGAAAGTATTTTTCTTTGTCCATTAATATTAAGTGTATTTATATGGCCTAACGGTTATGGTGGTTGGTTACTGACCAGTCAACTGGGTTCAAATTCTGGCTTAGCTGTATGAAGAATGTTTCATTGTTTAATTCGCTGTAGAACCTTTGGATATCACTGGACTCATTTAAACTACAGAATGCCGAAAGGCAATGATAAAAAAATTCACATTTCAATAAATGTTCATTGTTTATATTTTATCAATTAATCGAAAACAGTTTATGGTTTCCTGAGTATAGGTGATTTTCATGCCAAAAGGTATCTATTTTTTTAAATATAAATTTGTAAGTCATTTCAGATATACGTCATTACTTTGTTTCAAATTATAATCGGTTTTGGATTTAGCGTAAAAACTTTCGTGAAAGAGGTGATAATGATTGATGTTTCAAGGCCACCTTTGTGCACATGGTAGGCTAAATGGGCCGAGTAACCTCCAAAGATAATGAAGCGAAGTCAAAGATGAAATAACCTTCACATATACCCACACAGAGGTTCGAACTCAGGTGGTAATAATCTGTGGTCAAACGCGCTACCAACTAGACCACTGAAGCGCCACGTACCGTGAAAGGGACATAACCATAATATTCTACCATACAATATTCCAACTTTTATACGCAAAACATCCATTATAAATCTAATTAATTAATGTTTTCAAAAGAAAAATAATATGATTGACCTTTATCCCATTAATTCAACTGGTGGGGGTCATCCATGAAATAGCGCCATTACATAATGACATACATATTGGAGGAGAGTATGACCGGGTCTCGATGTAATGGTACCAGAATATTTATCGGATAGTTCAGCTATTAGATACGTTATGCCAGTGCATAGGTTAACCTTTTATTAGTATAAATTGGTGACATTTTCTTTGCATCGATCACTTGACGTGCATATTATCGCTCATTTCGATATTTAAGCTAAGAAAGATAATTTTGGTTACGAGTGTTAACGATTGAGAGTTGTTGTATTGTTCTGTAACCACCAGAATTTCTTCTTATATAGTTATACATGTTTATAGTGATATCATACCTGAATAACTATGTGAACTGGTGTCTATTAGAAAGTCATCCTAAAAACTCAGCTCAATTAATCAGGTACTATTGCAATCTTGTAATCTTGGGACATCTAGGAGGAGTGTGACATCTTTTGTAAGTTGTTATTTTGTTGTTGATATTGTTATTATTACTAATTGAGGACAAGATGTAAACTGTGACTTTATCTTTTTAACATCAAACCCACACTTCAGTTTGTCATGATCGATCTTTTATCAGTTTTAGTAAAGATATATATTACGCTTATCAAACCAGACGGCCGATGTTGCATTATAAAGCAACACTGCTATCCCTACTTCACTTATATATCGGGTATAAATCGGGTATAATACTCACGTCACCCCTCATACAATGTATACATTGAGCGATAATTGATATCAGAGTGTATTGAAATAGTATTCATTGATCCATCGTTTACTAATGTTATGGTTCAACTGGTACATCGAATAAGTGCTTCAGGAGGGTTAATTCAATGTTAAAGTACATTTCGCTGAATTTGATTAAACGGTACATGCTCAACTTATGTTATTTAGTTGTTAGTGACAACCACATCGTACACAATTTCCCTAAACTCTGATGAATCAATTTAGTGTCACAAACTATTTGTCAGTCATTTTAAATTATTTCTCTTACAACAATCATGCCAGGTACAACGGCCTTATTGTATATTATCATAAACTCGACTTCTAAAGTGATTTGTGTTGGTGAGATGATTTAATTTATCACCATATACCCTGGAGTAATAGTCCCACGACCATATGTCTCAGATGACATTAGCATTAAGGCAAAACTAGTTCCTAGTTAACTGACTCACTCACTCACCAATTCAGGCAGGTTTGCACGCAGAAGAATGCTCAAGATCGCACTCAATCAGTTATTTATTTATCAATTAATTCACGTAATAAATACTGTACTGTAATGTGATTGTAATTTAAATAGAAAATAATACATATACAAACACACACTTCAAATATATTATATTTTAACCCGGTTTAAGTTTTTCTTTACTTTCGTAGCCTTCGGTGTCTTATTCTGAGAACTCGGTATATTATAAACTGAATTAACCCCACCCGGTCTTTAATACCAGTACATTTATTATACATGTCCTTGACCGTTAGCGACATAATTTGGTAAAACAGTGTATTTCACACCATATCATGGTACCTATGAGAACAACAATCTGACAAATAACTCTTATGTCATCTAGATTCTATTTATTGATATATTTCTTTGGTAAATTCTAATACCTTATATACAGTCAAATTTATCTTAATTGGATAACTGTCTGATATTATTAATCTATCCCCTCTTCAATGCTTCTCTCAATACATTCATTATTCGTTATTCATTAATTTTTGTTCTCTTTCGTTGATTCTTCTTTATCCAGGTATATCACATCAATCACGTCAAATCTTATCTGTTATTCAATAATTATTATGTTAAGTATCAGTGACTTTACCTATCTTCTGAAATCTTCACCAATCTCAGCTGATTTCATCTGTACTTTCATTCATCAGACTGTCATATATAATTCCACATTTATATATTACATTTTGCATAATACCAATTTTTACAAATCTCACCCTGCCTGGATTTGTATTCTACAGCTATTTCTTTATAACTGTCAGGTCAATTATTATGAATCATGTTTCCCTTTACTAAACTATCATCCACAATATCCATACTGTCAGCTACTGCTTCCTCGACTTAACTACTCAAATATGGTGCTATCTCCGCCTATATTTGTGTGTGAGTTTTAGCATTTTGAAATAAGGCACCGGGATAGAAAATCATGAATCACGAATTTCAACTCTCAGGGTACTGAATTAGCTATGTAATGAAATTCTAACAAATTAGTCATGTACAGTCTTGTTCCCGCGCGTTTAACTCACTCAGGTGAGATAACGGCAGTTGTGACAATATGCTCTATTTATAAATATTATAATATTATAAGTATTTTTTCTTCAAAACAACACTTTATAAAAAAAGTGTATACCTCAAGTGTCATTGTCTTTAAAGATAAGTTCAACAACGGTCAGATGTCACGAAATGACTACTATTAAAACTGAAAGAGTTTATGTGTCTGCGCGAGATTTGTGCGTGTGCGTGCATGTGTGTGTTTTAGCTGTGTATAATAAGGCACAGGCACAGATAATCTCGAGCCGTAAATTCAAACTCTGGACGTTTCTTCAGGGGACTGAATCCAGAGTGGCGACTTTTCTTGCTGAGACATGTGTAATGTCTCACCAGTCCCTAAGCCGCCAAGCAAAATCAAAATACGAATCACCTACAGCCGTGGAGTTTGGGAGTAGAACACCCAAGTCAGATCACGGCAGTAGTGAGAATGTTTAGCTTAATTATCTAAGCAGCCCTATTTATAGCTATTTTTCAATTGCTGTATCTTCAAAGCAATACTATAAACTATATAACCCAATTGTTACCGTCTTCAAAGATCAGTTTTTACAACGGGCAGGCGTCATGAAGCGACTACTGTTAAAACTATTTAGCTTAATTGCTATTAAAAGACTGACATCTGCGCTGAAGCAGACCGTATTAGCGCGTCATAGCTTCCGTACTGTTTGTATTATTTTCAAACCTGACCTAATTTATGCTATTCTAACTATTGTAGTTCTTAAATGTTATTTATGACAAGCAGATTAGAGCTAATCTTGAATGTCATAGTACAAACTGGACATAACTGGACCTAGGAAAGATAATTCTGTTCCCACATACAAACAAGGTGAATTTTACATCCAACTAAAGTTGTTATATAAAACACACCAACCGCGCGAGCCGTGTCCAATGCCACCGCTCGAGATGCGATGCAGTATTTCTATTCCTGAGTCAGGAGTACTTATAATGCTTTAAGAGCATACTGTGCCTGCTACAGTCATTTAAATGCTGGATTACCAAACCAAACACTTAAACGGCGTGCCTCCAAAGACGCAAATAGTACATGGATTATACAGCTCTAGATCAACTTTTATTGAATGCAGGGAAATATAGACTCCACGCATAGAAAACGGAACTTTCTCAACCGCAGCATAATATGCCTTGTGATATTGGCTGGAGGGTCAAATACCTCATAAACATACAAATCCACCAATAAATACTATGACCTACTCGTCACTATTATAACAATTTATATCGGCGCTTTAGCAGACCGTTATGGCGGAATTGTCGTTCTATATATTAACATTTTCAAATCAGACCTAATGTCTGCTATACAAAGTATAATTATAATATAGGGTTTTATTAATGACAAGGAGACTAAAGTTAGCCTTGAATGTCATAGTACAGACTGGACATAACTGGACCTAGGAAAGATAATTCTATTCCCACAAATAACTAAGGTGAATTATATATACAATTAAACTTGTTATATAAAACACCACCAACCGCGCGAGCTGTGTCCAATGCCACCGCTCGAGATGCGATGCAGTGTTTCTATTCCTGAGTCAGGAGTACATGCTTTAAGAGCGTACTGTGTCTGCTACAGTCATTTAAATGCTGGATAACCAGGCCAAACATCTAAACGGCGTGCCTCCAAAGACGCAAATAGTGCACGGAATATATAGCTCTAGATCAACTTTTCTTGAATGCAGGGACCGGGAAATATGGTCTCCACGCATAGAAAGCGGAACTTTCTCAACCTAACTGTTCGTTTTCCTGTCTGTCTGTCTGTCTGTCTGTCTGTCTGTATGTCTGTCTGTCTGTCTGTCTGTCTGTCTGCCTGTCTGCCTGTCTGTCTATTTTCCTGTCCTCTCTGGCATGTATTCATTGCAATATTGCTATCAAGAACAATCCCCGGCTATGATATTTTCCATCTGAAAAAAAAAAGGATATTGAAGAAGAAGTAACTAACAAAAAGCCTTCTTTTCTTAGCAATGGAGCACATGACATGGAAAATTATTCTTTATTACATTTTATCATCCGATCTCATTTCCTTTCCATCTTTACGTAGATGACTTTATCACGGTAACAATTAATACTTCAGTAAAAAGGAAAAAAAGTATTTTTGAGGTGAGCCCTAATATGTATTTTTGATATTACATATGTTTTATTTATACCGTGAGATTAATATTTTAACATCAAAGGCTTGGTAAGTTATTGTATATTTCCATTAACAAAATAATACCTATTAAAAAAAACCATAAAACAATGTTTTTCATCTAATACCTGTGTCATACTTATGTGTAAACACATCATATACTGCATAGTCGTGCAAACGTGTGTGTGTATGTGTGTGTGTGTGTGTGTGTGTGTATGTGCGTGCATGTGCGTATATGTGTGTGTATGTATGTATGTATGAAATTATTGTATATATATATGTGAGCGGCTGTGGATTAGGACCAGTTTGTGAGTTCATTTAGAAATGTGCAAGGTCAGTAAAATTCTAGTTAAAAATACCCTTGCTTCCGCTTAATTTGAATACTATAATAAAAAGATCGAACCATCCAATGGAAATCAAAGTACTGTTTACAGTGTTGGAAATCAAATATTACATAAAAGTCACTGTCCTTCCAAATAATATCAACTCGGATATGACCCATTGTTTTAATAACTGTTTCTGTCAAAAAATAGTAAATATACATAGTGGGTTCAATTCCAGCACCTTATCACAGGGTAAGCCATTGATAGAAGAGTCCTGCATATCCATGATGGACAATTTTGAGCCTTTTACAGAGATTGATATCAGACAGTTGCTGGAAAGGTCATTCTCTGTAGTTGACCCTATGCCTACCTGGCTTGTGAAAGATTGTCTGGACGTTCTGATAAGCCCAATTACAAATATAGTTAATAAATCATCATCTCTGGGTGTTTTCCCAAGATCCATGAAAGTTGCCCTTTTAAAACTATTAATAAAAACCACACTATGGTCTCTAATATTCTAAACAATTACAGACCTGTTTCAAATCTTACATTTTTATCTAAAGTTATAGAAAAGGAAGTTGCTTTTCATCTAAAAAATATTTAATCAATAATAACTTTAATAAATCACTACACACTGCCTATAAAGTGGTCGCATCACTGAAACAGCCTTGGTTCGAGTGAAAAATTATATTATGATGTCAATTGATCAAGGTAAGCCAGTAATACTTGTTCTTCTGGACCTGTCTGCTGTATTTGATACAGTTGACCATAATGTATTTTTCTCTATGTTAAAAGACATGTTTGGTATGGTAGGTAAAGTACTTGAATGGTTTCGATCCTATCTGGAACAACGCTCTCAGAGGGTGTCTGTTCATGGTATTTTATCTGACGTTCTGTTTTTGTTATCTGGTGTACCACAGGGTTCAGTTCTTGGTCCTCTGGTTTTCACAATGTATACCCATCCTCTTGGCATTATTGTGTAGCAATATGGAGTTAAATGTCACTTCTATGCTGATGACGCACGGGGGTATATATCATTGGATCCTGACAATGAGTTAAGTTTTTCCTCTTCCTTGAAGAATTTAGAACATTGTCTTGATGATATTCGGGTATGAATGACTCAAACGTTTCTAAAACTAAATGATAATAAAACAAATATTATATATTTGGCATCACCAAATTGTATTAAATTCTTAAAGAAACCATCATTACAGATGGGTGCAACTTCTTTTACCCTTAATGGGTTAGGAAAAAATCTAAGAGTTATTTTTGACCAATGTATTAACATGTATGAACATGTCACATCAGTATGCCGAGCTGCGTACTACCATCTTAAGAATATCCACTGTTTAAAATAATTCTTGACACAAGAAGCACATATAACTGTAATCCATGCCTTTGTTACATCTCGTATAGACTATTGTAACTCCCTGTTATGTGGCATACCTGATTTTAACATTAATCGCCTTCAGCGAATTCAGAATAGTGCAGCTTGCATAGTGACAAATACTTGTTGGCTGACAACCTGTTGGATAGCGTATCCATTTCAAGATTGTATTAATAACTTATAAATATATTAATGACATGGCGCCAGAATACCTGTGTGAACTGGTTTCCATTAGAAAATCATCCCGAAAACTCAGGTCATCCAGTCAGAATATGATTACAGGTGCCAGTGTCTCGGCTCAAGTCATATGGTGATTGTGCGTTTAGTGTTGCAGCCTCCACTTAATGGAATAGGTTGCCGGCAAATATTAGAAATGCATCTCTTGAAACTCTTAAATCTTAAACCTATTTAAGGTCGCTTTCACAGATAAATAATTAATATCTTAAATCACTTACAGGGATTTTACAGACATTATTTGGGGTATTATATTACACATTTTTTGTACAGCGCCTTTGATTGGCTCCTGCTAGTAAGGGCGCTTTATTAAATATAAATTATTATTATTATGTATATTATTTTATATATATATATATATATATATATATATATATAGGTGTGTGTGTGTGTGTGTGTATGTGTATGTGTGTGTGTGTGTGTGTGTGTGTGTGTGTGTGTGTGTGTGTGTGTGTGTGTGTGTGTGTGTGTGTGTGTGTGTGTGTTTTATAAAGATAGTTAAGGCGCTGGACAGGTGTTATACTTTCATTCAAACAACAATTAACTCCAAACTAATTTTTAAAAAAATATTTAATTGCCAGTATAATTAATTACCGGTAAAATTGGAGAAAAATGAAAGAAAAAAAAACAAATTTCTAAAATAATCCAGAAGAGGATAATCTAAATATAAATAAAAAAAACTATGATTAAAACAAAACCAGGCTTTGTGTCGAACACTACGGCCAAGAAAGATTAAGCCTAAAATGAAAAAATAAAATATTAATACACAGTATGAATAATGTGTGAATAATATAAGGATAAATTCAGATTAATACTAATAGCAGCGATATAACACGACTCAACCCAATAGATAAGATAACTGACTGGCGAAATATCTCAGAGTGGTGAGGTGTCTATAACCCAATGCAACCCTTGCTCACATTACTAGTAATCGGCCTCAAAAACAGTCTGTCAATCTTTGATCCCCCTGTTATGGGTTGCTTGAGTTTATTGAGTCTCTTCAAGGCGGTGTGTCACGGTTAAATGGACACAACACGTTTCACGCAGTACGTCAAACCTATGGAAAGTGACCTAGTGTAAGATAAGATAAGATCGAATTTAGTTAAATTCCGTACAAGTACAAAAGGAATCATTAGCTAAAAGCTATTGACCGAATGATCATGTATTTTAAAGTAAAATTATAACAGATAAAAATGCATGATGCCAATAATAACAGATGATATACAATTTCATGTTTTAAAACACATGAGACACTTAAATTCTATACATTTCAATTAGCTATGGATGCAGTTAAAACAAGTTAAAACAAGAACATGTTGGACTATTCGATAACATAATAAATCTTCTAATCGTTTTTTTTATTATTAAGAGCTTGTTTGGTTTTAGTATTAAGGATATTCTATAACTTTGCGCCAGTATAAGAGATACTTGACAGTATTAAATTTTGGTATAACGATATTCATAGAATTTCTCATATCATTGGCCGAATCATGCATAACTAACGTTTCATATAGATATCTTAGTCCCAGCATATTTACAATATTATAAACTTTCATTAGAACCAGCCTAATGCTGTGTAAATACAATATTACTTTATTACCCTGTCCCCATAACGCGGCATAAGAAGAAACAAGTCATTATAAATATAGCGAAGAGCTCGCTTCTGTATACTTAATTTGTTTTAAATATCTGCCATACCACAACAATGCCACACCGCTTTAATTGGCGATCTGGTTTTCTACATATTGTGGTAACATGGCCACTAAAATTAAGCTCACGATCAACACGTACACCTAAAGGTTTGGCAGATCCCTATATATTATCAAACTTTACTGTAATACAAAGGACATCATTTTACATTTTTTTACATTTTTGCCATTGCCACATATAGAACGATCATCTATTTAGTTATATATCTCGCCCTAATTACTGATCAAACACAAGAAATCATTCGATAAACATTATATAGATAAAAGTAACCATTAATGAGCCTTCTACTGCTCCCCTATACAGATTTCTCCAAACAAATAACTACACCATAAATATTGAGAATAATC
>JAODUP010000228.1:715000-740000 GCA_025642065.1 Paralvinella palmiformis
ATTGCCTTCATCGTCTTTCAAACTTAGACATTACCTGTTTAGATAAATAACGATGGTTGACCTGACACCCTTTTGTTTTTTGTGACTATGCAACTATAGTTTTATGTTGTATAGGTATATATGCGTGCATGTGTGCGTTCGTGATTACGTATTTGAGGATGAATGCACGTACTCGTGCCCGTATGTGAATAGTTATTATTGTATTTGTTTGAAAGAATGAAAGGTCTAGATGGGGCTATCAAACTGTAATCCTTCAAACCGTTAGCCAAAGAAACTTAACCTTAAGCCAGGATATAAGAGGAAATAAAGTTTGATAAAGAAAGTCGGGAATGCGAGGATGATCCTAATGCTGTTTGATGACCGTTGATGATAAATAATGACTGTGTTAAGATAATATTACTTAAATGATATATTATTATCAGTATTTATCTTTGGCCAAAATAGCAATTCTAGTATGAAGTTAATTCGAGGACTTGTAAACGAATGTAATCAACATATGAGACTACGTGTCAATGTATGCATGTATATATGTGTTTTATATACATGTATTCTCAATGTATTCTATCTTGTCCTAAGCAAAGTATATGTTTCCTTGTTCTGGTCCCGCATGATCCAGATTTATTACGTTAATTTGTAATGTGAATCACCAGGTTTATTCTGTTGCTAATTTGAACAAATTATATCAGAGATAAGTACTTCTTTCGTTTTTTACAGGAAACCGTGTATATACATGTATATATATATACATGTATATACGTGTGTGTGTGTGTGTGTGTGTGTGTGTGTGTGTGTGTGTGTATGTGTGTGTGTGTGTGTGTGTGTGTGTTTTAGCTATGTATAATAAGGCACAGGCACAGAGAATCTCGAACCATGAATTCAAACTCTGGACGTTTCTTCAGGGGACTGAATCTAGAGTGGCGACCTTTCTTGCTGAGACATGTGTAATGTCTCACCAGTCTCTAATGCCACCAAGCAAAATCAAAATGCGAATCACCTACAGCCGTGGAGTTTGGGAGTAGAACACCCAAGTCAGATCACGGCAGTAGTGAGAATGTTTAGCTTAATTATCTAAGCAGCCCTATTTATAGCTGTTTTTCAATTGCTGTATCTTTCTTCAAAGCAATACTATATAAACCATATAACCCAATTGTCACTGTCTTCAAAGATCAGTTTTTACAACGGGCAGGCGTCATGAAGCGACTACTATTAAAACTGTTTAGCTTAATTGCTATTAAAAGACTGACTTCTGCGCTGAAGCAGACCGTAATAGCGCGCCTTAGCTTCCCTACTGTTTGAACTATGCTATCATTTTCAAACCTGACCTAACGTCTGCTATTCTAACTATTGTAGTTCTTAAATGTTATTTATGACAAGCAGATTAGAGCTAATCTTGAATGTCATCTACTATTTAGTCGCACGCGTGCGCGCGCGTGTGTGTGTGTGTTTTAGCTGTGTATAATAAGGCACAGGAACAGAGTATGTGTGCATGCATGCGTGCGTGCGCGCGTGCGTGCGCGCGCGTGCGTAACAGTTAATACTTCAGAGAAAAATAATTAATAAAAAAACCTTATCACAAAGATTTCAGGTAAGTCCTGATATTTATTTTTAATATTGGATACACTTTATTAATGCACTGAAGCAATTGTTAGAGCGTGAGAGTCTTAGCAAGAAAAGGTATATTTTTATTAACATAACACGATCTATTAATAGCACCTCATTAAATCCAGAATAACATTTTTTTCATCAAATACCTGTCTCATCCTAATGTGTATGCCTTTGTTATGTAGTCATCTACTATTTAGTCGTGTGTGTGTGTGTATATGTGTATATATGTGTGTGTATGTGTGTATGGTGTCAGTGTGTGTGTGAGCGTGTGTGTGTGTGTGTTTTTGAATACACATAAAGAGGAAACAGGCACAGAGCATCAACATGTCTAAATGTCATTCGAGACCTATCTCGATGATATTTGCAGGCATCGCTATTTTGATGGCATCTGATACAACCACTACTTTCCAGGGTTTCATTACTAATTCTGCATTACTTACTTGGGGAAAGGCTGTTCAATTCCATTGAAAAAAAACCTGGTTGTCACCAATATAGTTCCAGTGTCAGTGATATAAGGACGAAGCTCAGTTGGACACTCTATTAGAAGATATGAAGGTAGTGGGTCTAGCTTACTTGATGTATGTTCCTTAACACTGTTCTTGGTCTTAGTTAGATCGGGACTGATTATTTGTTTTGATTAATGTTTTTTATCCTGTTGGTATCTATCCTATGTGTAAAGAAAACACTGCATTTCTCTGACAGTTCTTTATCCAACGATCCATTTGACAGAGAGGAACTTCCAGTGCTATTTAACAGATGCTCAATAATTTTGAATATTCCCATAGGATCGTTGATACAAACTTGGACTTCCTGTTTATTTAATAAAAGTGTATTAACAGTAGCACATTGTTGAAGATAGATCTGGTGATCAACAACCAATTATCTAGGCCTGATCGTTATGGTTTTGGTGCAGAGAGGGGAATGCACGTTAATAAGTTCGCTTAGCTTATCATTGTAGGCACTAACTAATTCAGCCACAGTCCTAGCAGATTGTTGAAGAACACCAGGCTCTTTGATATATTCCTTAAATGGTTTCACATCTATAGTTCTGAGTTTCCAAAAAATACTGTCTTTGCACAGGAGCTAGCTTACCAATAGCAGCATTAATGTTCACTTTAGAATATCGTTTGCAATTGTATCATACCTGGATATAAACGCACGCCATTTTTAAGAACACATTATTGTTCATTCTCCCTACAAGTTAGTTGACGGTATATTACTGTCGACTCCAAGTCCATTTATATCAAGGTAATAGTCCATATGCCCAAAGTGTCTGAAAACGCCATCACAATTAGATGCAAGAAGACGAGAGGATATATTAGGTGTGCATATTAGAGCTACGTCAAGACACATGTTTCATTGGAAATCCATCGAGTACAAGTTCGTGGTTACATCATTTATTTACAGCACTTCCTAGCTATGTTTCTGTTAATGAAACCACATATAAATAAGTAATCATAGACATATTAGTCAGACATATTAGTAGACACGTTCTTTATCAGGCTCAGTTATACCGAGAGGGCACAAAAGATACCATAGATTAGGACCATCTAGCAGAACCTAAATTGGCGACATTCAGCAGTTTACCATTATTATTGTTCACTCCTCTCTGTTTGTAAACAAGGTTGGTCGTGGTCTTAGCCTCACTATAGCCATTGCTCACATTACTGGTGATTGGCCTAATAAACAATCAATAAATCCTTCCCTTCTTGTAGGAGACCTACATCTCTTCAAAGTGGTGCGCCGCGGTTGACTGGACACAGCACCTTTCACGCAATATCTAGGTTTGTGACCTAGTGTATGTTCTCATGTTTCATCAAGAAATCAGTATATTTACACAGTTTGCAGTCACATACAAATATCACGATTATCAGTTTTTGCAGGATCTTTATATACGTTGTATATATATATATATATATATATATATATATATATATATATATATATATATATATATATATATATATATATATATATATATATATATATATATATATATATACATAAAACTAATCCTAACTCGGGAATAGACTTTAGTTGTAAATACAATTCACCTTATAAGTCCATTTATGACCAATCTGTATTATAACATTCAAATATACCTTTAATCTGCTTCTCGTTAATTAACTCTAAAACCCAATATTATAACTAGTTTCAATACCAGACATTAGGTCTGGTTTGAAAATGTTGATTTATAGTTTTAACAGCGACTAGACAATGACGCTATGAAGATCTGTTTTAGCACAGAGGTCAATTTCCTAATAGCAACTCTGCCACCAGTTATAGCAGTCGTTTCCTGCAGTCGTTTCACCTTTTGTTGCACAAATTTACATTTGAAGACAGTGGCAATTGAGGTATAAAGTTTGTAAAGTGTCCCTTTGAGGAAAGATAAAGCAATTAAAAAATAGCAATAAAAATGGGCTGCCTAGGCAGTTATCTTAAACAGTGTGTCAACTGTTATAGTCTGAAAGAGCTGTGTTCCTCTTAGACACAAAGACTTTAGGTGATTCTCTTTTTAGAGTATTCTTGCATTGCGACTTTGAAACTGGTAACACATTACACACATACATACACAGACACGAGCACACAGAGAGAGAGAGAGAGAGAAACACAACACACACACACACACATTACTATATTTTTAAAAAAATATATATATATATATATATATATATATATATATATATATATATATATATATATTATATATATTTATATATATATATATATATATATATATATATATATATATATATATATATTGTATATACTTAATTGTTTTCTCCCATGCTATGCTTGTTATCCTTTGGTAAAATATTGCTAGAAAGCCATAATGGGGATTTAGTTTGCTTTTCGAAAGATCACAGCTGCCCCCTTATGTATCATTCATAAATATTGTAAATGTTCCGTTGAATAATTGTTACAAAGCAACTTCATTACATCGTTCTTTGTGAACGTAGTACAAGTCATCTTATTACTTGTAGGAATTGGTTTAATTATAATTCAGTTAATATAAACTGTGTACTGATATTACTTACACGCCTACCTCATTAGCATATAAAAATAAAGCCTGTTCTAAGGTTTAGCATTTGTTGTTTACAAAATTATTTAGGATGTTTATATTTAACAATAAATACGGTATGCCACAATAACTAACTTATTGATACAAAGATAACCATAATTATCTAGCTGCTACTCACGTATATACAACATATACCTCAGTTAATATAATCAATTAATTTAATTTAAAACCACGTTATAGATACTTAATGTTTGCAGTTCGTGATGACACGAATACCAATCTCTTCATATTTGATCATATATAATACGTGATGAGCTCTATTTATAGACTACAATATTAGATAGAGATCATATTTGTTGTAAGATTATAGTCTATCATATGAGACCACACACAAAATGACTTGTCATGACATTAAATTGACGTCCATGTTATATATATATATATATATATATATATATATATATATATATATATATATATGTGTGTGTGTGTGTGTGTGTGTGTGTGTGTGTGTGTGTGTGTGTGTGTGTGTGTGTGTGTGTGTGTGTGTGTGTTATTGGAGTTTAGACAGCAAAATGATGACTCAAATGTTATCTATCATTAAATTAATGTTATATAATTTAATAGCTCATAAATTGTTCTATTATGTCCTAATACGAAGTTATCATTACACAGTTAATATCTCATAACGAGCATACTTAGATGTTCTGGAGAAGAATGTTAGTATTGCATGTGTTTATAGGATGTTTCATTCTTCAATCTATCGCTTTATTAGCGATTTGTCGTAAGTCATACTATCAAGAATGACTGGCTTTTACAGCCCAACAAACATATATTATAGAAATTATTTGAACGAAACCAAATTCGACAAATTCATATTCGTTCGTATTTTAATAATATTTAGAAGTAAAATAAACTATTTCTATAATGAAATATGTCAATGAAAATGTTATTGAAAAATGCTATTGTAATATCCCCGTTCATTGTTTACTTGAATTACTATGTATACTAAATATCACTGAAAAGTAGTGACATGCACAGAATGTGAGATGACATTATTTTGAACTATCATTGTCAGAAAAAAAGAGTTTCTTGAAGGCTAAAATTAGCCAATTTGTGGTACAATAAATAATAACGATAATTATCTTATTTGGTGAGTTACGTCCCACAATTGTCTACTTGTTAAATAATCTTGCAATGCTTCAGTCGATATTAGACCATGTTAGTGTCATTATAGATAGTATATGGTATATATGTGGATCGCAATATCAATTGAGAGTTTTACAGGTTAAGCTTTAGATGTAATTACTTTGTTACATATGTGTATGATCTAGCTAGAGTCCCTGTATTATTTGCATCTCTGGAATATTTTATCTTTAAATAATTAAAAGCGTTCGATCTAATTTTCTCATTTTCTAAAGTAGTAAATAATCAGTCATATGTATCAGGTGTAATCAGTTTTGAAGACGAACACAACACCATACTGATTATCTATCTATCTATCTATCTATCTATATCTATCTATCTATCTATCTATCTATCTATCTATCTATCTATCTATCTATCTATATATATATATATATATATATATATATATATATTATATATATATATATATATATATATATATATATATATACTATCTATCTATCTATCTATCTATCTCATTCTACCATTGACGTCAAAGAGACCTTTCATCTTCATTATATTTCCTTTGTCGTGATAAGTTTGTACATTACAATGAACGACATTGAATGGATTAGTGTATCTGTAGTATGCCCCAAATATCTGTCTCTAAATGAATATTGACATGAAGCATTCAGAGGATGGAAAATAGAGGCACAACCTGACCATATCAAGAATGTCTTATCCCTGGTCTAATGGCTCCTTATTTATGTCAAAATCATTATATGTAGCTTATTGATAGGTTAATAATTCCCACTTATTAATTATGCAAATCACAGCGCATTACATTTTCGTAGCAATGGTAGCAATGCTTATAAAATAGAACTCCATTGCCCCAAATTAAGACATGTACGGGAGGTGGGATTAAATCGAAGTATTAACTCTATCCATGTAATATTTCATTCTTCATTGAATGTAATCACTTATTTATAACGTGATATCAATTACTTACTCCTTATAAAAGTGGCCGCAAAACTATTAAGACTTATTGTACCTCACAATGAGGCTAGTTTATATATAAAACATAAAATATAAAGATCATATGGTGCATTTGAAGTAGCCCAGATGATGTCTAAAGTGGTTCCTAAAGAAAAAATTTCAATACTTCTAAATCCTGCAAAGAAAAAAGTATTGTATGAGTAGGTATTATCTGCATAATAAAGCTCCATAGATTCGTGTTCTTTCTTGCCCATCTATACTTCCAGAGTCTATACATTATCTAAAATAGCTTTCCATGTCACGTCCTCAATTGTTCATAAAAGGAGGAATTTTATTAGTTATATCTACCTCAATGTCCGATTTAATCAAAGGGAAAATAACATAACCTGATATTGTGTTTGATATCGATATTCAAACGGAAGAATGTATATCAGAGGAGGAAGAGCATGAGACAGACAGACATACATAAAGGAGCCTGTATGCAGACAGATAGACAATATGGTCATAACATGTGATATTTCTGTCTTCAAATCAACAGCAAATACTGATAAAATATTGAAAATATTAAAGGACTCTTATTTAACTCAATGTTGATTCCAGTTTAAATAATAGTAACAAAATTTATTACACACTCCACAACAAGGTTATTATGCGTATTTTTGTTGGGCGTGAAATGAATTTCTTTTTCAGTATTTATCAATACCCTTTTAGTACGCTTAATTCATTCAAACAATCATAATTAAGTGAGTGAGTGAGTGAGTGAGTGAGTGAGTGATTGAGTGAGTGAGTGAGTGAGTGAGTGAGTGAGTGAGTGAGTGAGTGAGTGAGTGAGTGAGTGGTGGTGGTGGTGGTGGGGTGGGGTGGTGGTGGTGGTGGTGGTGGGTGGTGAGGGGTGAGTGAGTGAGTGAGTGAGTGAGTGAGTGAGTGAGTGAGTGATATTGAACGGGGGTTCTTAGAGCTTTATTAAACTTCACCTTAATCCTCAGTACCAATGTCTAACTATTGACATATATCCGCAATAATTAGCTCTATCGTTCAATCGCCACAATACTAAAATATAATGATTCTTCCATGTTAATGACATCAACCCATTATGTAGATTATGTATATAGTAGATTAGATGAGAATCATTATAGAAGGTATAAGTATAATTTCAATTTTTTATTGTGGTACAAAGGTTTGTTTTCAACCAAATTAATGAATGTTTTATTTGTATGCTTTTTGTGATATATTTGAATTAGCTATAGATAAGACAAATTTTCTATTTACTCCAATGTTTTTTTTATTACAATCTTCTAATTCAGGCAATATTAAGTCTATATGAGGATGTCACCATGTTATAGTAATTCTGCCTATAAATCTTCAGTTAATTCATCGATCAATATTATGACAGTTACATCATCTTTTATTTATTTCTTACAGTAAGTATGTTCTATTAATATACAAATCTAGAGTGTATTTATATCGCTATCAAGATCATTCTAATTTAAAAAACATTCTCGTTTAAATATTTTGTAATGGAAAAATATTTCGTATTAGATATCGGTCTACATAATAATAATAATAATAATAATAATAATAATAATAATAATTATTATTATTATTATTATTATTATTATTATTATTATTATTATTATTATGAGGTATATTGTACATCAGCGGTATACTTTCTTGTATCTATAAGTGGCTGGATCCATTCTATGTAAACATATCATGTATTTTATTACGAAGTGGAATTTCTATGTCAAATTGAGCAACATAATACGAAAATATTTACACAAATCATAAAGACATGATATTTATTCAAAAAATATTCCATTCAGAACTACTCACGTTTTACAAGTTCAGTGATTGTTGACTAAGCTCAGTAATTGTATCGTTGGTTCACGAAACAATTCGAGTTTTTGTATGAAGATAACACCTCTCGTAAAGTAATATACACGTAAATTAGTCCAACTCGATACTCTGTTTCATTATATCTGGAGCTTGGTTAGTGCATCGTGTACTTTGATTGCCTTCGGGATATATGAGATCGTACCATGTAAAAACACGGCGATCCCATTTCAAATAAACACTCCCATATATCATGGATGATTTGTTAGGGGAATATTTTAGGTTTTTGATGAATACAATTATTGTGTCATGCTGTACAGTTGCTTTACAGAGTATACGATTTCAGCACTGGCAACTGAGCTATGGTTGTTTTTGGTATCCCCCATAGAAAATCTGCTACATACACTAGTTAAAAACACATAGGAGACTAACAGACACACGCAAATCCACATAGTTTCATATATTCATTTTTAATTCAGCTTCAGAAAAAACAGGTATGTTAAATATTATTTCTTAGACAATGATTTTTTATCTATCTATTTATTTAGGTTTACAACATATATCGGATCGGACCTTTTTGATATTAGAAGAATAAACGAAGTTAGGTGTAAGATTTCGATATTAATTGGCAGTAACTATGAAATCGATAATCTGACTTGATATTTTTATTAGGAAGCGTAATAAAATATATCATATATGTCATAGAGCTTAAATTTATAATTGCATTGTTTTTATTATTATTATTATTATTATTATTATTATTATTATTATTATTATTATTATTATTATTACCACCAAAATAATCGTCATCATCATCATATTTGATGTTGTTGATATCGTCATGATGATCATCAACATGATAGCGAGTTGGCCAAACTTGTAGTTGATTTCTATAAGATACATATTTAGGATATCTCAACATTCCCATTACTATAGTTAAGTGCTTAACATTCCCATAACCTGCCATACCAATGATACCTTCACTATGTTGTTTCAATAACATTATATCTTTCCATTGATAAGCAAATGCTAATAATATATGGAAATTATCAATACATTGCTATATTACATAATAGTGATTCACTATATTTTATGCCCAAAAGACAATAATTAGATTCTGTTGATTTAATGAAAACAAATAGAACTTCCGTATTCTCAAGTGGAGCTTTAATTTTATAACATTGTTATATACAATGTTAGGTCGTGTCTTCATATATTTATATATGTCTGTTTGTCCGGCATTCTGTAATATTCCCCTCCTTTCTTTCTATTTCCCCATATACTCGCAGCATCTATAATCATAGTATATTAATCAATTGATAATAATATTATAATTACTTACTTGTTACATCTATATGTTTCATTATCTAGCTGTCTATTCCGCTGTACAGCCTTGACCTGCAATTATTTAGATACAGCCACATTAGGTTTCATGTAATTGTATAGATTCGTTCGAACTATTTCGTTATCTATTTCAAGATATCTGTGTTCAAGTGTATCTGTGTCTGTAAAGGAAAACCTATGAATAGCGGTGTTTGCTTTAATGACACTTTAACACATTACCACCACACGCGAAACCAATGGTCAAATAAAATAGCCTCTATTTATTTATCAGTTGTTGTTGCTTCAGTGATGAGCAGCTAACTAACAGTCTATTATGATTGTGTTTTTATATTTAATGTTTTCAACCGTGTAACATAAGCAGGAGCCAAGATCTCTGCCTGATATAACTGTGTGCTCGGAAATATGTTGAGCGTAGATTTAATGAAATACTGCACTATTTCGATACGCACATTATACGTTATGTTGAAAAAATATTTTCTAATGTTTATGTATACTTATACATACGGCTTTAAGTGGACGACCCGCCAGTAGCCAGGACCAGTATTAGTTCAATATGTATTTCATGGATATATGCCAAAGACTAATTTGGATACTCCCCTTGAAACATATAGTACTGTTAAATACCACCTAAATGAATTATTGAATATTGACAATTCTGATGATATTGCAACTGACATATTCACCGCAGATAGCAAATATTATGATTATCAAACCGCGCAAGTAGCTGTAGGAAGACAATACTGTGCATTGCATATTAGCATACACCGTTAGCATCCACAGTTCTCGCTCCTCGTTAATATTTTATTTCATTTGAACGACGTTGGCATTGTGATTAATTCTGCATTGAGATGTGAAATAGTACTGGTAAGTGATCAACATTTTGATTACTTGAAGGTCAACTCGCGCAACAATACTTCACATTTACTTGATGCTTGTGTGGTGCATGGTGTTCTCCCGACCATCACAAAACCAACTAGAATCATACATTCGAGCCCCACACTGATTTATAATATTTACATCAAGTGGGACATAATGTTTCAAGCAGTTTCAGGTGTTATTTTATCTGAAATATCAGACAATTGGCCTATACTGACATGTTTGGGGAAATCGCTATCAGTGAAAACTAATTGTCCATTATTCAATGACATTAGATGATCAAAGTATTTGCGACATACAAGATGAACTGCTTCGAACTGACTGGACACCATAATCACCAACACTATAGATGATGCATATGCACGATTCATAGATGACTTCAAAATGTTTTTATTTAAAGTAAGTCAAGTTGGTGTATAATGTATACCCGTCCTCTTGGGATCACTGCGCAGCGATATAGGGTTAAATATCACTTGTATGCTGATGACACACAGCTGTATATATCACTGGATCCTGATAATGAGTTAAATTTATCCTCTTCCTTGAAGAATTTAGAACATTGTATTGCCGATATTCGGCTATGCATGACTCAAAATCTCCTAAAACTAAATGCTAATAAAACAAAAAAATTATATTTGCCATCACCACATTGTGTTAAATCCCTAAAGACACCAGCATTACAGATGGGTGCATCTTCGATTACCCCTAATGGGTCAGTAAAAAATCTAGGGGTTATTTTTGACCAATGTATTAACATGCATGAACATGTCACATCAGTATGCCGAGCTGCAGCTGCAGCGAATTCAGAATAGTGCAGCTCGCATTGTAACAAATACTAGAAAATATGATCATATCACCCCAATTCTTCAAAATCTACATTGGCTACCTGTTAGACACTGTATCCATTTCAAGATTCTGTTAATAACTTATAAATCTGTTAATGATATGGCCCCAGAATACCAGTGTGAACTGGTTTCCATTAGAAAGTCATCCCGAAAACTCAGGTCATCCAGTCAGATACTATTGCAGGTGCCAGTGTCTCGGCTCAAGTCATATGGGGATTGTGCATTTTGTGTTGCAGCCCCCACTTTGTGGAATAGGTTGCCGCCAAATATTAGAAATGCGTCGTCTCCTGGAAATTTTAAGTCTCTTCTAAAAACACACCTATTTAAGGTCGCTTTCACAGATAAATAATTATTATCTTTTAAATCATTACAGGGTTTTTACAGCCATATTATTTGGGGTATTATTATATTACATATTATTTGTACAGCGCATTTGAATGGCTCCTGCTAGTAAGGGCGCTTTATTAAATATACATTATTATTATTATTATTATTATTATTATTATTATTATTATTATTATTATTATTATTATTATTATTATTATTATTATTATTATTATTATTATTATTATTATTAGGCGCGCATACTCCGGGGCAGAAAGATGCGCAGCTATTTTTTTCATTTATAACAACAAAGAGAGGTATTCCAACGTGAAGCTTTAGTGATCAACAACAATGCCTCATTTTGCTGTGCAGTAGGTTGCACAAATAGATCAGCAAAGGAAAGTGAATTATTATTTTATAATATACCCAGCAAAAGGACATGTTTTGAGGACGTGAGATGTGGATTCAGGCCATCAGACGAGCAGACTGGGACAAGCCGGAATGGACATTTGACAGAATATCTCGGCAAACTATTTGCAGTGATCACTTTGTTTCAGGTTTGTTTTACATTTAAATTAAACTACAGTTTGAGTGGTAAAGTGTATAATGTTAAACACAAATTAATTACACTTCATAATATGTACACAGACGTTGTATTGTGTAATCTAGTCTATAGCCCCCGCGTTAATTAGAGTTACCACGCGGTCTAGTTGGGTGATTAGAGCCTAACGTTACATGGATCCATGACTCATGAATAAATCTATCTTCTATAATACTGTATATGTGCATGTTGATAAAATAATGAATAATATACAAAACTAGGCCCATATTATTTGGTAATCTGCAATAAAGTGTGTATACTTTATTTTATAGGTAAACGGTCTGAAATGCAGATGATGTGGACTTTGTTCCCTCTATTTTCAAACATACATCATCACCACGTCATGGAGTTAAAACTATGTATAATGCAAGGTAGGTCTAATGTCAGCCAAAGAACTGCTTATTAATATTATTAATAATAACTTAATTTAATTGTGATTAGGCCTACGAGATGTTAATGTGATTTGACAAATTGCACTTTAATATAATTTGACAAACATTAAATGTGAGAACCTAGATAAAGACATGGTCATCCAATACTGAAACTTCATGTGGCAGTCACAGATGATGCCACTGGTATTGAGGACACTGTTCCGGCTAATGACTTTGAAGCGAATGATGTCAGTTGCTAGACAGACCCAACAAAGGAAGATGAGCTCCTTCGACAGTACCAAAGCGAATTGCTGAGTCGTAATGAAGAGGTTTATCGACTTAGAGCAGAAAATGACATGCTAACAAGAAAGTCAAAGGTTTTTGGGTTTGATGTCACCAAGGACAATGATGAGAGTATTCATTTTTATACAGGCCTATTAAATTTATCTTTGTTTATTTGGGTGGTAGATATAGTAAGAGATAAAGTTAAGGTGTGCCGTGCACGTCTTCCTGTAGAAGACCATGTACTGCTTGTTTTTATGAAGCAGAGATTTGCTCTTTTACAGGAAATCTTGGCTCATATATTTGGCCTTGAAATAAGTATTGTATCTAATGTTTATAGATTCACCCAAAATTGGTAGATTTCCTGGCTTATGGCGTTTGAAACAAATGGCACTGACCGGGGCAGGATCAACACGTTTCCTTGATACCTTCCAGGAACAGAGCAAACTTGTTGAGGCATCAGGTTCATTGAGGTTAAAGTGCACTGCAGCTTCCAGCTTGAATAACAGTGCTGCTACATGTTTTCAGGCACCACCTAATCCCACCATACATGTGCAACTTGCTGTCATCACCCAGGCATCATCCTTGTTGAGTGAGACCCATACATCATAAAGTCGGGTTCTCTGGCCTTGTCTCTGGCTAGGCAACACCTAATATAAAATAAATCAGAAGTATGAATTAATTCAATTGTTCAATAATATATATATTGATATATAATAGACCTAATTTGCTTTGGCATGGAAACAAATTTTGCATGATGCAATTTTTATACTGCATAGTAATGCATTCGGAGAAAAAACTTATCCTGGACATGTTTATCTTGAACCTTGTCATAAGCTTCTAGGGATAGGTAAGCTTTCGTGTTCTCCTTGGTATATTCTGAGGGTGTGTCGATCAGATATGTAGTGACATATTGCCAAGTAATATAAGGTAGTTTCTTGATATCACATATCCATTCCAAATATTAAAAGACAAGTAAAACGAAAGAGTACACCGATTTATTTGAACGATATAAACATTAAATCAGAAATACATTGCAAATCCTAAGTTCTCTGGTTAGGGATATATCAAACAAAAGCACATTACCTCATACTTTCCGCATGGATAACCAAGAGTTGGCAAAACCGAAAACAATAGCTGATGAATTCTGTAACTATTTTACAGAAATGGGTTCGAAACTTGCAAAATCAATACCCAAAAGTCGAAAAGAATATCATTAATACTTGCGAGGCACGTTGAATGGTAAATCAATATACCTAGCTCCAACTGACCAGAAGAAATCAGAACCGTTATAGATTCTTTGAATCCGAAGAAAAGCTCGGGACACGACCAACTGAGTTCACGTTTCATCAAGCAGATTAACGATGCAATAGTAAACCCTATTTCTCTTATAGTGAACCAATCACTATCTGAAGGTATTGTCCCGTCTGCAATGAAACGGTAAAAAGTGATCCCTATCTATAAATCAAATGACAAAGAACGTTTTAGTAATTATTGTCCAATATCCCTTCTGCCAAGTTTCAAACAAAATCTTTGAAAACAGGGTATTTTCTATACCAGGCAGCGTGGATTACGCCCTGGACATTCTACTATTAATGCAATAGTTGAATTTGCAACAGACACACTAAAAGGCTTTGAGAATCATGACGCTACATTATCTCTCTTCGTGAACCTCTCCAATGTCTTTGACACGATTCTACTTAAGAAATTACATCATTATGGAGTTCGTTTTCAGGCTTTGGAGTGGTTTCGTAGTTACTTAAGTCACAGGAAACATTATGTTGCATACACAGATTCACAAATTGTGACGATTATATGTGGAGTCCCTCCGGTCTCAGTACTAGGTCCGTTACTGCTCATCATTTATATAAATGACCTTCCCAGTTGCATAATCACATCTCACTGTATCTTATTTGCTGATGATATTACGATATATGCTTCGTCATAAGACATTAAATCACTGTTCCACGATATGAACTTGTATCTCAACCCAGTTGCTGACTAGGTCAAAACCAACAAGCTATCTCTAAATGTTGGGGAAATAAATTATGTGTTACTATCAAGGAACAAGAGATTATTGGTCCCTGGAGAAATTAAAATGTATATCGGGCAAAATCTATTAGATAGAGTCCATTGCGGCAAATTGCGGGGAATATTTATAGACGAGAGAATAGATTGGAATAAACAGATACAATTATGTAAATCAAAGATAACCATTGGAATTTACATAATGAATGCTGTAAAACATGTTGTCACTGCCGAGGATTTGAAAACAATATAACATACACTCATCCATCCTTATTTGTAGTATGGTAATGTAGAGCCTTACCAAGCGACTCGTTGTTTTACAAAAAAAGGCTATACGCATTATTGCAAAGATGAAATATTACGATCACACATCCCCCATTTGTACGAAGTACAACATACTAAAACTCCCGGGTATTCATAACATCCCACTTGGAAAGCTGATACATAGCATTACAGTGGCCATTCTGCCACAGCCAATGCTTACCATCTTTACCACAAATGATTATGTACACTACTGGACCAAATTCGAATACATTATGCGAAGTTTTCTTTATAGTGGTCCCAAACTATACCTCGAATTGCTTCAATAAGAGATTAAATCAGTCTGCTCTTACATTTACCATTTGAAGGAGTATTTCCTAAACACATATTAAAAAGCTGGTACTTCCACCTGCAAACAATCTCCACGTTATGAATCTTGTTTGAATTTTGCTTGCCATTTGCTAACGTTTGGCATGGTGTGTGCAACCTTATTTATGCGATTACTATAAATATTAGACAAATAACGATCGTTAGGCACATGTCTATATTGACCATTGAACATTACCACAAAAAATACGCTTGTTGATGTATCTGTAATTATGTATTTGTTGTTAGAGTTATGTATCATTTGAAATCAAATTACTTACTTACTTACTTAGTTAGTTACTTACTATGTCCTTGGCAATCTAGATTAATTAATGTTGTCCTCTTCATCATATTTAACGGTTTGTCCAATTAAATAGTTCACCTTAGTAATTGATATAGTAACCTTTAATCACAAAAACACCTGTTGGCAGTGTGTTTTGCTTCTTGATATTATATATAATAATATGAGACGACCTGTGGCCCTTTTTATATACATACTTATGTGTATGCATGTATCAAACAACATGATAAAGAAAATTAAAATGCATAATGTACTAAAATTATTACTAAAAAAATTTTTAAACTTTTCTTTGACCTCAAACAAAAACGCGTATTATAACGCTATACTGAAAGTGGGAACCTCATTTGATAATATAATTTATATTTGACTCAACATTAAGTACAATATAAATTATAATATGTTTAGAATGCTTTTTCCAACTGTTTGATGTTGATTTGAATACAAAAATAACATCCATTAGTGCATAGCCAGTTACATGAGATATTAGTATTATGGACAGTAATCAATCATAAAGTGATTGAAAAATTGAAATGGCACACGACCTAAAACTACTGAAATAAAGAATTTAGAATAAAAAATTCGTATTGCGCCCAACATAAAGAAGCATAATAACATTGTAATTAAAGTTGTAATAAAATCCATTACCAGGACTGGCACACAGAATCACCAATAATTATTATAATATTCCGATGATTGATTGGTCTAGCATATTAATATAATGAACCTATTTTTTATTCCGTGACAAATCATTATTCGAAGAATGTAGTTTTATTTATAATGTTATAATGATGTTGCGTGACATCATTACAAATAAAAGTGTAGCAACGTAACAATTGGAGGAGATTTCTTACGGTGAACTGCTCAATTCTTTGCAATTGACTCCACTTTTCTAATAAGGTGGAAACATTAGCTGTCTTGTTCACATCCTAACATCCAAAGACGGGGATACTATCAACATACTGCCTACTAATGATCATTAATAGATTGTAACTGATTGATCATTTAAGGTAAATGTATTCGGGTATTGATTGGCTAAATAAATGTGGAATTCTAAGTTTTGGGGTGCTTAGCCAACCCCCCCCCCACAATACACTTTATAAGATGTAATACGTTGGGTTTGACTTTGTAAATCTCTCTATGTAATCTCTCTGTAATATAACTGTATGTGTGTCTGTGTGTGCACATGCGAGCGCGAGCGCGCGTGCATGTGTGTGTGTGTGTTTGTGTGTCTTTCAATATCTTAAAAAGTAGACTGGCACAGTTATTTATAAGGAGACTGACTCAGTATATTTTGTAAGTCATATCATATAAATAATGCAAATACAGATTTGAAAATAAATATAATTTTATTGTTTGTTATTTCTTACTTAGAATTATGTTTTTCCAGCGAAGGTATCAAGAGATGTGAATTTGGTGTATTAATCGATATAATTACCCTATGAAGAATATATTGATGCATTTGAAAGACTACCGGTATTCTGGATCATGTTGAATATTTTTGCTTTTGAACAGGCTTTAAGTATGAAAAGAGTGCTTTATAAGTTTGGTATAATAATAATATAATGAAAGATGATTATTATTGCCAAAATGCTAAATATACGACATGTAGGGCAGTTAAGCAATGCATTAAATAAAGCAGGAATATTTCAGGAAATCGACTTCAAACGTTCTGGTTATTTAGGGTGTTCAATGAAGCACACGAATCACAGTTCAATATTTGGTATGACCACCACGGGCACCGAACAGAGCTTGTACCCATCGAGGCATGCTGTCAATCAGGGTTGCCAGGGTTTGAAGGGGAAGAGCTTGTCATGCATCAATGACTACCTGTCGCAATTCCGCCAGATTAGTAGGCTGGTAGCACTTGCATCCATGGTGCGTGTTACTTCGGACCACATGTTCTCTATAGGATTCATATCCGGAGACGCTGCTAACCATTCCTTGTGTTCGATCCTTTCATTTTCCATCAAATTTACCTCTGTGCGAGCTGTGTGAGGCCTGGCGTTGTCATCCTGGTACACAAAATTATGCCCAAATGTCATGCAAGCAAATGGCATTAACCTTCAGGATCAGTAGGTACTGGTACTGATCCAGGTTTCCATCGACGACGTGAAGGTCACATTTTCCACCATGGTGGAAAACATCCCATGTGGAATCTCCACCGCCCCCTGCTTGGACTCTAGGTACGATGCAAGCTTCATTATAGGCCTCATGTTGCCGTCTGCGGACCCGGGTACGACTAACTATCCGGTAGAGCAGGAATCTGGATTCATCGCTGAAAATGACATGTTGCTGATGATCTGGTCGCCGCGGAGATGGTTTCTAGCCCAATCCACACGCACCTGTCGATGTCTTTGCAACAATAAAAGTTTCTTTAGAGGTCTCCTGGCGAAGTAACCTGCACGGATCAATCGCAGATTCACTAGCATTCTGGATACAGGGGTATTAGTGAACCCTAACCACTCGGCACGAAGGGTATTTGCTGACTAGGTACGCCCATTTCGGCACAAACGTAGCAGATAACGGTCTTCTCTTTCTGTTGTCTTACGAGGATGTCCGGGTCTAGCTCTGGGTGTGGGAACTTCGATCCTACGATTTCCCCCAAGCACCTTTGAGGCTGTTCCCTGTGCTATCCCAAGAGCTTGGGCAATGAACTTAACTTTGGAACCCATACGCCACATAGCAAGAACTCGTCGATAAATCCCTTCATTAAAATGAGGAATTATGAAGTCAAGAAAGTTGCCCAAACATTTCAGAAAATTCCGCTGGCACACCCGATTACAACTAGATATATCAATAGCTCTACCCCGTTATTTATAGTGCCTCAGATATCACGCCGCATGGACCTTGGGTTTTTTATTGGTCACCAACTCACTGCCGTTCGAAAAAAGAATGCAACGGATAAAACATATATTCCATATTTATTTTCATATTATACATCAAAAACAATACGAGCTTATCTCTATGTAACTATTTGAGATAAGGGATAATTCTTTTTACTGAATTAAGTTCAGCTGAGCTACTTGTAAGATAATTACTACACCAGCTGGATCAACCAATTCCACATAAAGAAGCTAATGGCAAACAAAATGTTAATACAGCATGAAATTCACATCTCTCTACCAACATGTATCTCTGGGCATTATCTTAATACTAAATACACTGCCACCTTATTATACGAAATGTGACATTTGATGCAGGATGAACTATCACAGTTATACAAATCAATCTACCCTTACACGGACGTGTAACATACTAAAGTTAAAAATTAAAATACGAAAACATAAACCTTAATCTCTGACACTGGCTTTTAAAAACAATTCTTTGTCTACAACCTATATATACAGATATATACAGATTCCTACCAAAAGTATTGTCTCATAGTAATTATTTACCAGTATAACCATGAAACAGCTCGACAGGAAAATGGCAATAGCTTCATTAAAAATGAAAACAAAAACACACTATTTTCAATTTGATTTGCACCGATGACTGCCTGACTGGAATAAGTAACATTACGTCTTTACTAATTTATGATGGGGCGTGAAAAATACCTGACATAAGTATGGCGGCAAAGTAGGGCAGTATTGGAGCCGGAATACATTGCAGGATTTACCAAAAGATGTTCTGTTTCTTTAATGATATGGAGATGTGTTTCTTGCTATGTAGTTGGTGAATTAGTCGTTGTAGATGGTACTATGAAAAATACTGATTACGTTGACGTTCTGGATCACACTCGTCTGGCTTCCGTTGAGAGTATGATTCGGGATGCTAATGTCCCATTTATATTCCAACACAATAATGCATCATTGCATATGACGTGTAATGTGCAGACCTAGTTAGATAAACACGATCCAGGTGTTCCACTGGCTAGCTTAGTCACCTGACCTAAACGTGATCGAGACTATCTGGGTATGTTGCAGAATAAGGTCATTAGAGATCGCCCTTCAACAAAATTAGAATTGACACAGTGCATGGTTAGAGCATGGCGATATATCAGGCCAGATTATCTGCACATGCTGTCCAGTCCAGTGCCCCGACGAGTTAGGCATGTTATCCGATCATGTGGTTGCCCTACTAAATATTATATTTTGAGTATAACATTAAAGTAATTATTGCATGAAACGTTATCAAATTATTCTCAAGTAGTTTTCTTGAATTTTGAATAAAGTATTATTGTTATACTCAGAAATCAATTCAGGACATTCTAATGCTTTGATACATTATAAAGTATGATGGGATTAACTTTGGTACCTAAATGTATGTGCCATGTGTACGTCCGTGAGTGAGTATTTGCGTGTGAATTTTTGTTCGAGAGTTTGTGCGTGAATTGGTTTTTATTTAATATCTTTGAAATAATGATGGGGTGTCAGATACAATCCTTCAAACCGACAACCAAAGAAACGTAATCTAAGTTTTAAGAGGAAATTAATTTTCACGAAAGAAGGCCGGAAGTGAATTGTGAGAAGGTTATTTTGATGCTGTTTCATGATGATTGAATGATAAATAATGAATGTATTTAAATAATATAAGTTAAATTACCTATTATTGTCGGTATTGATCTATGACCAAAATAGTGTTTTAGAAGTGTGAAATAAGTCACTGGTGCTGGGAATCTATGGGCGATTCATCAGAGCACTGATTTCATAGAAGAAACGTTTCACGCTGAAACATGCATAATGTTATAATACAAATAAACTAACAATGAATCAGCTACAACCGTGGTGTCTTGGAATAACACATCACGGCAGTTGTGAGAATGTTTATGTTAACTACCTAAGAAGCCTTTTTTAGCTATATTTTCATTTGCCTATACTATTAAACATGATAACTTAATTACTATTTAAAATGTGACATATGTAGTTAAGCACATGGTGTAAAAGCTGTAAAAGCTCTAAATTAAAAGTTTACAATCCTTATAATTCAATTGGCAATTTCTTCATATATCAGTTGGTGTCAATAGCAGTTGTCATGAAAAGATTACTATTAAACCTGATACCTTAATAGCTATTTAGAAATTGAAAGATATAGTAAAGCACACGGTTAATGCCATATAGAAGCTGTTCATTAAAAATGGGATATCTTTTTATCACTACAAATTACGTGTTATATTTCAATTAAGGATCCTAATTGGCTTTAATAAATCATGATTACAAACTTAGTGTATCACACAATTTACTAACAATATTTAACGCATAACGTATGAAACAAGCCATATGGATACATAATTATTCTTAATATTTACAGTCGGTAATATTCCTAACATCTTAATATATTTCATATCTTCAGAAATCTGAAACTATGATTTTGTTTCTAGAATAGTAAGACTCGTAAAATTCCAGACAATGGCACTGATCTACTCGTTATAGTTTATTATCATTTGTGTCAGTAAAGAAGCATTATAACATATTAAATTGGTATACGTTATCTATAAAATGTGATTGCCAGCTTGGAATATGATGATATTAGCGGTGTTGGGGGTTATGGTTGTAGAAGTAGTAGTAGTAGTAGTAGTGGAAGAAGAAATAGAACAAGTAATAATAATAATAATAATAATAAAAATATTTTGTATGGGCATTTGATGTACTTGACATTTGAAACGTAATTAAAACATATTCTAATTTCATATACCACGTTATCAGACTACCAGATCTACAATTCAGTGACAGGTGTTCAGAGGTATATATATATATATATATATATATATATATATATATATATATATATATATATATATATATATATATATATAAAACCATGTACAACTCGTAGAGATAATATAAGGGGTCTCAACATTTATTTACTTACGAATAAGAATTATATTTCTTATTTGACAGATTTTACATAAATATTTAATCTACTTCTCCATTATGAAAAGTAACCAGTTTATGATAACGATCGAACCGGGTTTGTAACGCTTTCCAATACCTCACCTTAACGTCTTACAGTTGACATTCACTAACAATAAGTATAGAAATATTACTATATTTTATTATTAATGACACCACGCACACACACACACACACGCACACACATATATATCAATGTTTCTGTGTGTGTGTCTGCGTTCGCATCCGTGTGTGCGTGCCTGCATGTGTATTTATGTGGTGTTAATATATATATATATATATATATATATATATATATATATATATATATATATATATATATATATATATATATATATATATATATATATATATATATATATAATATTGGCATTTATATAGCACCCTATTCAGCTAGATTGCTGCTCTTAGGCGCTTTACAATATTATTATCCCTGACTCACACCCGTTTCCACTCAGCATACATCTCAACTCCCAAGGGATCATACAACGCATGTTGCCATTATAGGCGCAAAGCGTTACTCAAACACATAGCCATCGCGCCCTGTCAGGTGCTCATTTTTATGGATGAATGAATGCCACATGACGGCATTCCAGCTCACGGAGCTTCGAACCTGCGATCGTTCGGCTACGACTCCCACGCTCTAACTAACTGTGCTATCACGGCTATCTAAAAGAAAGATGAACACAGATGGAAATTTTCTAATATAATATCAATGACCGGAAGTATGTTGATACTCTTTTTTCAAGCGAACATATCTGGCATATTGTATATCATTTCTTGTTTTCTGCCATGCTACACTTGTTCTTCTCTGGTATCACATGACATTATTTGCAAGAATGAGCCCAATTAGAAACAGTAAGTGGTGGCAGAGTGTTGGTACCAGCATACTATTGCATTGAAAGGCTTCATTAATTATTCCTTGGATCATAATATTCCCAGTCTCTGAAGGCTATTATATTAATTTCGTTGGTTGAGATCCTTTGGTGAAATGTTGCTAGAAAGCCATGAATGGGGATTTATATTATTCGGCCAAAGATACCAACTTATGTGCTTGTCACCCTATGTACAGTATCCATAAATATTATAAACATTCCAGCAATAATTCTTACAAAGCAAAACCATTATACAATTCTGTACGGCATATAATACAATTCGTCTCAATTTTAGTGGGAAATGGTTCAATATTTAGCATTTTTAGTTTAGAAAAATTAAATACCTTTGTCTAATTAACAATAAATACCGTATGACATAAGAACTAACTTATAGATACAAAGGAAACTATAATACTCTAGCTTCGGTTCACTTTTGTACAACATTTAGATGAATTAATATAACCAAGGGTGCGCGCGCGTGTGTGTGGGTGAGGGGGATATGGGTGTGATACTGGACTTTAGATAACATGATGACTCATGATTTCTGAAGTGTTATGTATCATTAAGTGATTGTTTAATAGTTTGAAATCTCGTTATATTATGTCCTAAGATTGCTCTAATTACACACCTCATTTAACGTGCATGATTAAATGTTGCAAAAAAGATGTTAGCATTAACTGTCTCCAGAGGATATTTCCTTCTGCACTTCCGAACATGATGATGTCATAATTCTGTTTACAATAAAAGGAAGTGAACCGTACAAAATGTTAGATAACCTGACATTATTATTGTCAGACAAAAAGGTCTTCTTGAAAGGTAAAATTAACCACATTGATAGCACAATAAATAATAATTATCATATTTGATAAGCTACATCCCAATATTGCCAATGTCCTAAAATTTGTAAAGATTCAGCTTATGTTAGATCATGTTTTTGTCATTGTGGACAATATATCGTATATAAATTGATGGCAATACTAGTTATTAGTTTACACAGATTCAACTTTATAGACAGTTATTTTGTAATATCCTTGGATGTTCTACCTCGAATCCCTGTATTATCTACATCTCTAGAATAAGTTAAAGTTATATTATTAAAAGATTTAGGACAATTTCCACACTACATAAGGTAGTAACTATTCAGTCATGTATATTAAGTGTAATTATTGACTCACTCCCGCGCTGTCGCTCTACCTTCGACATCAAAGAGACATGTCATCTTCATTATATTTCCGTTGTCATTTTAAGCTTCCACGTCACAGTAAACTACTTGGAATAGTTTAATGTATCTGGATAACGCCCCAACAATCAGCCACTTAATCAAGATTGACATGAATCTTTCAGAGAATGGAATATAGAGGCTCCAAGTGACCATGTCAAATATGCCTGGCCTTATTATTACCTTTAATGACTCATGTTTGATAATAAACATGATAATATGTAGCTTATTAAATGGTTAATAATTTCCACTTATTAAGACAAAGTTAAGCAATTCAGAGTTCATTACATTTTCAAACAATGCTTATAAAACAGAATACCCTCATTGCAGATTATGACCTTTACATATGGGCTTGAATCAAAGTATTATATGGGATATTTCATTATTCACTGCACGTAACCTTTTATTTATAACAAGATATCAATTACTTATTACATATTGAGACTGATTGTACCTCACAATAAAGCTACTAAATATAAAAAATTAAGTCATAAAGATCGCGTGATGCATTATAAGTAGCTCAGATGACGGATATAATTGTTCTTTAAGATACATTTTAATATACATGTAAATCCTGCAAAGAATGAAGTATTTGTATGAGCAGCAAGTATTTGCATAACAAAACTCCATAAATTCATCTTTACTTCCAGAGTCTATACATTCTCAGAAATGACTTTCCCTGTCACATCCTCAATTCTATATAAAAGAATGTCTTTTATTAGTATATTCAAAAAGAAGAGTACATGTTAAAGGGAGACAGGTAAAGAGAAAACCAAACAGACAGACAGACAGACCATATTTATTACCTGAAACGAACATATAAGATATTGTAAATATTATATAATTTAAATTTTACTCAATATAGATTCCAATT
>JAODUP010000228.1:745000-820000 GCA_025642065.1 Paralvinella palmiformis
TTCTTAATGCTCTAATTACTGCACTCTGGTGGATTACATCATTTCTATGCCTGTACTTCATTCTACAGTCATCTTATGCTTCAGTTTGTTGACATTTGTGATGCACAGTAACAACGAATTTATGATGGATTAGAAAGGCAGCAGGTCAATGACGTTCGGATATTTTATAAATATTTTACGGGTATCTCTTGTCTATGTACTGGGATTCTACACACTGGTCCTCTTGTTAGTCCAAGAGGTATAACAACATAGTTTCGACATATACACAGATTATTTAGTATCTACATTAACCCCGTACACTTATGGCATTATATTCGATCCTTTTATTTCCCGTTTGCTAACGTGTGATTTGTTTGACTAATCGATGTCTCATCTTTGGACAGAGTTTTTAGTTATTGACTATTTGAAAGAATGTAGACAACGCACGTAATAATGTGGATATTCCTTTGTTTATGACTTGCTGTTGACAATTATGATAAATTGGGATTTTGGCTTTTTGTGCCAATTATCTGTAAACTGATCATTCTGAAACCTGTACAGATGACGTCTGGGTGACGTTTGTTAGAATAATATTTAAATATGACGTAGTTCATATTTTTGAACAAGTAAATGTTCATAACTATTTATTACAACCTATTCAGCAAGGTGGCCTAAAAGAATCTACAATCAACCTAGTTCAAACACCAGTGATATCCTGTTGATATATTTGAGGCTATTTTGATTGACAATAACTAAAATATCTACGAACTTCTTTCGCTCAAATAAATTCCGACAATTGACTTATAATTTGAAGTGTTTGTGCTAAAATCGTATTTGATAATTAACGTCTGATTTCCTTATATTGCTCTTGATTATAACATAACTCTTGAGATTCCGATAGTATTATACCATTTAAATAAAATCAGATAAAAAGACGAATCCCAATACACATAGTTGACATTATGAACCCTGTATATTTGGATCTAAAGATTTCTTGAAATAAGATGGATTCAAGCATCTTGATTTGTATTTATCAAAAGGCAGTTTGCCCGATGAACAAATATATCTTATTTATTATTGAAATCATGTTACACTGAACCCAGAGCACGAAAACGTTGATTGATACAGTGATATATATGTTGATCTCCCAGTTTCTAAAAATATATTTGTTATATATTAAAAACTCCTTTAGATACTAAGAATTCTTTTCTAATGGTTAATATTTATTTGTGACAGGTGAGTTTTAACACTCCTAACCGCGGGTTCTGCAGTTTTTTTTAAATCCCATCAAAAATCTCCGTTACAATTGAATAATGATTGTGATCTATCTACAATAATAAGCCGTGCCATTTCATCGCAACAATATTTAAAACAGAACCATATGTCTATATTAATAAAGCTAAAAACAACATTTATATAATAGATCAGAGGAGAATCATTATATGAACCTTCTATATTTTGAATTCTATTGACAGTATTCAACATTCATCTAGTTGTTAAATCAATATATTCTCTGGCAAACAGGCTTATAATAGATACAATCTATTACCGATTTTATATAATATATAAATGTTCATAAATGTAAAATGGTGACAGCTCACATGCTGTGTGCTTGTGATAGGGTTATATATATATATAGAGAAAACGCTCTGTCCCCAGCCATTTTTAATCTGGTACAGTCAGCAGATATGAGTCAGACGATCTTAGTTGGCGCTGGGGTTTATATGTGTCCAATAGTAGCGTTAGATAGTCCGTTGCCAAATTGTTGAGGGCTTTAGATGTTAGAAGGAGAACCTTAAATATAATATTGTATAGGGGGAAATAAGCAGCCTTACAAATGTGCTTAACAAAGACGTCCATGGTGAATGATTGGTCAAATATAGCTCCAAGATTGCGTACTGTTAGTGTCGGAGCAATGGGAGCTCTTCTTACCACGACCTGTGATATACAGTGAATGGATCTCTGTAATTTGAATGTCAATATGAGGACCTCAGTCTTATCATCGCTAAGTTTTAGCTTATTTTCGACCATCCGGATACGTATATATTTGATACAATTTTCAACCTGAATGAGTATTAATGTTGTATCTTCATGATCAGTAGGGTGGAATGCCATGTACAGCTGAGTATCGTCGGCATAGAAATTAACGTTTAAACCATGGGCTCGTGCGATGTCTCCAATGGGAAGTGTATAGATAGAGAAAAGGATGAGTCCTATGACCGACCCCTGAGGGATTCCAAACAGTAGGGTAGCTACAAGTGAAAATGCATCATCTATACTGACTCTTTGACTCCTACGATTTGATAGAGGATCAAATATCACAGCCATATAAATATATCGCCACTCACTGACTTGTTACATACAAAATTATAAATTAAAATACGTTTGTTTTTTGTACTTTGACAATATTGAATAATGCACTGCCACAGAGAATCACGAACCTTGAGTTCAACCTCTTTGAATAATTAATCTGTTTTTTTGAATTCAGATAAACATAGTTTCATGTTGATACATGTCTCACTTGTGCGCACCGGCATGCACACACATTATCTCGTGGTGAACAAACATTAATGTTTGTTAACACGCTGAGGGTATATAAAAGGCCTAACTTTTCACTTAGGTTAGAGAAGAACTTCGACGCCAGACTAATCGGATGTGTACCGATATATATGGTTCATATAGGTAGGATTTATTTAGTCATTCGAACCCAGAATAAAGCTGAGGTCAGCATCTGAGGTGTCGAAATTCTTATATACAGTTTTCTTTTGGATAACATAAAATTACTGTTGAATGTAAACTGTGGTGTCAAAATAGTTATGATATGTAGGTAGCAAGTCACCATTGAACCACACGCACGTGTTGTTTGTTGCGAGCATGGAATGTTTTTTAGGTGTTTCTATTTTTGTACATAGCCTGCAGGTAGCCGCTTTCCTGTGGGCGTGACATATTTGTCGCGTACGAAAAGCGAATTAGCTGGTTCCCACAGGCTGATGAGTAGACCAGATACATGCATAGGTATAAGCATACATCTATCAATATGTGGAGGTATGGAACATTTTATTTTTAGATTAATGTATGTATAGTTGTATTTGTATTTAGATTTATGGAGGTAGGTCTCGAAAGATGTTTAGATATATTGATGCTCTGTGCCTGTTGCCTCTTTATATGTACCCTAAAACGCACATTGCCTGTGCCAGACATCTTATCTATTTCCATCCAGATTCCCTATTACACCAATGTAAGAAAGTCATGTCGTTATTACAACATGTTTGAGTCTATTAGCTCTGTTATGTATAATGTAGAATCTGTATTGTTGTGCTCTTATGTGGTCTGGCGAAATGACCAGTCGGACGTGTATTGATACATGGTTCATATAGGTAGGATTTATTCAGTTATTCGAACCCAGAATAAAGCTGAGGTCAGCATCTGAGGTGTCGAAATGCTTTATATACAGGTTTCTTTTGGACCACAGGAAATTACTGTTGAATGTAAACTGTGGTTTCAAAATAGTTTATGATATGTATGTAGCAAGTCACCATTGAACCACACGCACGTGTTGTTTGTTGCGAGCTGTGGTATCAAATGGTATGTTTTTTACGTGCTTCCGCTTTTTGTACGTAGCCCACAGGCTGATGAGTAGACTAGGCACTTGCATAGGGATACGCATACATCTATCAATATGTTGAAGTATTATTTTTAGATATCGTATATATAATTAATTGTATTTGTATTTAGATTTATGGAGGTAGGTCTCGAAGAATGTTTAGAGATGTTGATGCTCTGTGCCTGTTGCCCCTTTATATGTACCCTAAAACACACACACACACACACATACATATATATATATATATATATATATATATATATATGTAGGCACACGTGTATGGGTATGTTATTCCATGTGGGCTGAATAGTAATTATTTTGTTTGAACGAAAGAAACGAAAGTTTAAATGCGTGAAATAACAACCCGTTAGCCAAAGAAACTTAACCATAAACCAGGATTTATGAGGAAATCAATTTTGAAGAAAGAAGTCAGGATAGAGAAAATCAGAAGATAATTGTGAACAATTCATTTTAATGCTGTTTGATGACGATTTGGTGATAACAAATGACTGTATTACGATAATATTAGTTCACCGATTTATTATTCTCAATCGTTATTTTTGGCTAAAATAGAATAGAGATCTTCTAAAAGAACGTATCAAGTTATAACACTACAAGTGTATGTGTGTGTGTGTGTGTGTGTGTGTGGTTTGTGTGCGTGTGTGTGTGTGTGAGCACGCTTGTGCATGTTAGTGCGTGTGTGTACATGTATATGTGGGAGTGTCTGCGTGTGTGCGTGTTCGGCCTGTGGAATACGGCACTGGCATAGCTTTATATATCACTCGTTCCTGACAATGAGTTAAATTTCTCCTCTTCCTTGAAGAATTTGGAACATTATATTGCTGATATTCGGTTATGGATTACTCAAAATCTTCTAAAACTAAATGATAATAAATATTATATAATTTGACTAGTCAGTAATATGCCTAACATCCTAATATATTTAATATCATGAAAATCTAAACCGATATTTTCTTCTGTGTTAAGACGTTTTGTATGATATCTTGGCAACATTTGTATTGAAGAATGCCATAATCCATTCTTATTCGTAACAACGAGAATTAGGCTAATTCTAAGACTAGAAATGTTAAGAATAATTATTTATACATATAGCTTATTCATGAAGTAATAAGTCTAAAACTTTGGTAATTTATCTCAGGTGTTACGTTGTCCTTAATGTGATATTAACACCGTATTTCTTTCTGTTAATCTCGTTTGTTCCTGTTTCTAATCATGATTTATTAAAGCCAATTAGGCTCCTTAATGGTAACGTAACACCTAATTCCATGAGGTAAAAATAACTAATTTGAATGTATAGTTTTAACAGACCCATAGCGGTCTTCTTTCCTGCACATGTCTATTTGTTTAACAGAAATTAAGTAATGAGGTTTAAAAAGTCACTTCATGACATCGCCCGTTGTAGAAACTGACCTTTGAAGAAATTAGGAATTGAGATATAAGGCTTGTAAAATGTTGTTTTGAAGAAAGATACAGCAACTGGAAAAATACTATAAAAAGGGATGCCTTAATCTGACTTTTCTGTAGGTGATTCGCGTTTTAATATTGCTGACAGAAGAATTAAGGAAATGCACGGACTACTGAAACGCTATATCGTGCTCAGTTGTCTGTCTGAAATCAATACAATACGCTGATGAATAACCATGATGAATTGAAGATGGGAGTTTCTCTGTGATAATAATAATAATGATAATAATGTATATTTAATAAAGCGCCCTTACTAGCAGGAAGTGATGTACAAATAATATGTAATATAATAACACCCCAAATTATATGTAAGTGATTTAAAAGGTAATAATTATTTATCTGTCAAAGCGACCTTGAACAGGTGTGTTTTTAGAATGGCTTTAAAATTTTCAAGAGACGATGCATTTCTAATATCTGCCGGGCAACCTATTCCACAAAGTGAGGACTGCAATAGTATATGATGGATGACCTGAGTTTTCGGGAAGACTTTCTAATGGAAACCAGTTCACACAGGTATTCTGGCGCCATATCATTAATAGATTTATAAGTTATTAATAAAAGTTTGAAATGGATACGCGGTTTAACAGGTAGCCAATGCAGGTTTTGAAGAATTTGGGTTTTTGATCATATTTTTGAGTGTTTGTCACTATGCGAGCTGCACTCTTCTGAATTGGCTGAAAGCGATTAATGTTATAATTAGACATGCCATTTAACAGGGAGTCTATACGATGTAACAAAGGCATGGACTACAGTTACAAGTGATTCTTGTATCAAGAATACCTTTAAACAGAGAATGTTTTTAAGATGGTAGTAATCAGCTCGGCATACTGATGTAACAATGTTAATACATTGGTAAAAAATAACCCCTATATTTTTTACTAACCTATTAGGAGTAATCGAAGATGCACCCATCTGTAATGCTCGTGTCTTTAGGGATTTAACACAATGTGGTGATGTCAAATTATATAATATTTATTATCATTTAGTTTTAGAAGATTTTGAGTAATCCATAACCGAATATCAGCAATATAATGTTCCAAATTCTTCAAGGAAGAGGAGAAATTTAACTCATTGTCAGGAACGAGTGATATATAAAGCTATGCCAGTGCCGTATTCCACAGGCCGAACACGCACACACGCAGACACTCCCACATATACATGTACACACACGCACTTATCACCAAATCGTCATCAAACAGCATTAAAATGAATTGTTCACAATTATCTTCTGATTTTCTCTATCCTGACTTCTTTCTTCAAAATTGATTTCCTCATAAATCCTGGTTTATGGTTAAGTTTCTTTGGCTAACGGGTTGTTATTTCACGCATTTAAACTTTCGTTTCTTTCGTTCAAACAAAATAATTACTATTCAGCCCACATGGAATAACATACCCATACACGTGTGCCTACATATATATATATATATATATATATATATATATATATATATATATATATATATATATATATATATATATATATATATATATATGTATGTGTGTGTGTGTGTGTGTTTTAGGGTACATATAAAGGGGCAACAGGCACAGAGCATCAACATCTCTAAACATTCTTCGAGACCTACCTCCATAAATCTAAATACAAATACAATTAATTATATATACGATATCTAAAAATAATACTTCAACATATTGATAGATGTATGCGTATCCCTATGCAAGTGTCTGGTCTACTCATCAGCCTGTGGGCTAGGTACAAAAAGCGGAAGCACGTAAAAACATACCATTTGATACCACAGCTCGCAACAAACAACACGTGCGTGTGGTTCAATGGTGACTTGCTACATACATATCATAAACTATTTTGACACCACAGTTTACATTCAACAGTAATTTCCTGTGGTCCAAAAGAAACCTGTATATAAAGCATTTCGACACCTCAGATGCTGACCTCAGCTTTATTCTGGGTTCGAATAACTGAATAAATCCTACCTATATGAACCATGTATCAATACACGTCCGACTGGTCATTTCGCCAGACCACATAAGAGCACAACAATACAGATTCTACATTATACATAACAGAGCTAATAGACTCAAACATGTTGTAATAACGACATGACTTTCTTACATTGGTGTAATAAGGAATCTGGATGGAAATAGATAAGATGTCTGGCACGGGCAATGTGCGTTTTAGGGTACATATAAAGAGGCAACAGGCACAGAGCATCAACATATCTAAACATCCTTCGAGACCTACCTCCATAAATCTAAATACAAATACAACTATACATACATTAATCTAAAAATAAAATGTTCCATACCTCGACATATTGATAGATGTATGCGTATACCTAAGCATGTATCTGGTCTACTCATCAGCCTGTGGGAACCAGCTAATTCGCTTTTCGTACGCGACAAATATGTCACGCCCACAGGAAAGCGGCTACCTGCAGGCTACGTACAAAAACAGAAGCACCTAAAAAACATTCCATGCTCGCAACAAACAACACGTGCGTGTGGTTCAATGGTGACTTGCTACCTACATATCATAACTATTTTGACACCACAGTTTACATTCAACAGTAATTTTATGTTATCCAAAAGAAAACTGTATATAAGAATTTCGACACCTCAGATGCTGACCTCAGCTTTATTCTGGGTTCGAATGACTAAATAAATCCTACCTATATGAACCATATATATCGGTACACATCCGATTAGTCTGGCGTCGAAGTTCTTCTCTAACCTAAGTGAAAAGTTAAGCCTTTTATATACCCTCAGCGTGTTAACAAACATTAATGTTTGTTCACCACGAGATAATGTGTGTGCATGCCGGTGCGCACAAGTGAGACATGTATCAACATGAAACTATGTTTATCTGAATTCAAAAAAACAGATTAATTATTCAAAGAGGTTGAACTCAAGGTTCGTGATTCTCTGTGGCAGTGCATTATTCAATATTGTCAAAGTACAAAAAACAAACGTATTTTAATTTATAATTTTGTATGTAACAAGTCAGTGAGTGGCGATATATTTATATGGCTGTGATATTTGATCCTCTATCAAATCGTAGGAGTCAAAGAGTCAGTATAGATGATGCATTTTCACTTGTAGCTACCCTACTGTTTGGAATCCCTCAGGGGTCGGTCATAGGACTCATCCTTTGTTTCACTATCTATACACTTCCCATTGGAGACATCGCACGAACCCATGGTTTAAACGTTAATTTCTATGCCGACGATACTCAGCTGTACATGGCATTCCACCCTACTGATCATGAAGATACAACATTAATACTCATTCAGGTTGAAAATTGTATCAAATATATACGTATCCGGATGGTCGAAAATAAGCTAAAACTTAGCGATGATAAGACTGAGGTCCTCATATTGACATTCAAATTACACAGGTCCATTCACTGTATAATACTGGTCGTGGTTGGAGGAGCTCCCATTGCTCCGACACTAACAGTACGCTATCTTGGAGCTATGTTGACCAATCACTCACCATGGACGTCTTTGTTAAGCACATTTGTAAGGCTGCTTATTTCCCCCTATACAATATTATATTTAAGGTTCTCCTTCTAACATCTAAAGCCCTCAACAATTTGGCAACGGACTATCTAACACTACTATTGGACACATATAAACCCCAGCGCCAACTAAGATCGTCTGACTCATATCTGCTGACTGTACCAGATTAAAAATGGCTGGGGACAGAGCGTTTTCTCACTTTGCCCCATGGATGTGGAACACTTTGCCACTTCATACCAAGAGCACGGTCAAATTAAATAGCTTTAAATCTATGCTAATCACTTGTTCACACGGGCATATGGTTCACCATAGGCATTATTGTTAACTGGTATATAATGTAAATGTGTTTATTTCATATTGTTAAGCGCCCCTGAACTAAGCATTAGGATATGTTGTGCTATAAAAAGTGCTATGCTATTATGTTATTATTATTATTATTAAATGTCCCGGTTCATATTACAATTTGGTAATGTAATTGGTGTTAAGGTAATGCACCCGGAAAATGTCGCTTCTTTACAGATATCTACTATTAGGAAAATATAATTGTCATTGTCATATTTCATGATCTGTTAACGTCTTATAGATTAGTAATTTCTTTGAGTGGAATTCTTTCATCCAGCAGTTGTGATAACAATAGCGAGTTGCGTGCCACTCTTCCAAGTAGTTCAGCCAAACCCGATTCAGTAATAGGAATCCTCTTTTATGTCGAATAGTCGAATCGGATCAAATCACTTGTTTTTCATGCACCACACGATCTATATGATATACTGAGTCAGTCTCCTAATAAATCGTTGAGATGCTATAGTCACGATGCTAATTCTCGGTCGGTGTCAGTATTTCTTCCTATCGTGCCATATATAAACAAAAGGACGTCTCACACAAATCTGGTCATAAACGAAGTTTCCATAGCAATCATAATGATTTATGTAAACACTTAAAACTAAATATGTGAAAGACAATGATGAAAATGTCATCAAATAATATCAATAGCCATAATAACTGATAAGAAGGACGAATGACACATAAAATGTGACAAATTGATGTGGCAATTATTTTGGTTTATGGTGATAATGTGTTATGTTGACTTATTTCCCAGGCAGCAGTTAATGAAACTCTTGTGGCTATATTGATATAATTAAAGCTAAACCTAATTGTTTCAAATATCTAGTCGTCCAGTATGAGAATGAATTTCAGAGTTGCTACTGAGTTGTATTTCCAAAGACATATGATAGAGTATATTGTACGTGTTTTGGATAAGAATATAAAATGCAAGATGTCATATTAATACGACCTATCAATACACTAATACATTTACCTTAAATTAGCTGTCACTGGTGATCTATTAATGATTAATAATCGAAAGTTTAACTAAAATGCAAGATGTCATATTAATACGACCTATCAATACACTAATACATTTACCTTAAATTCTCTATCACTAGTGATCTATTAATGATTAATAACTGATAGTTGATTATATATATTTAGAGGAACGTTGAGTCAATTGGAAATAATACAAAGTTCACTGAAAAAAATCATTGTGAATAAAACTACATTCATCATAAAATGACTTGCTTGAGATTGAGAAGTAGATTCATTATATTAATACCCAAGATCAATAGAATATCAATTTAAAAAAAAGGTAATTCAGTGTGTACTATATAATATATTTATATATATAGACAGAGCGTTTTCTCTATATATATATATAACCCTATCACAAGCACACAGCATGTGAGCTGTCACCATTTTACATTTATGAACATTTATATATTATATAAAATCGGTAATAGATTGTATCTATTATAAGCCTGTTTGCCAGAGAATATATTGATTTAACAACTAGATGAATGTTGAATACTGTCAATAGAATTCAAAATATAGAAGGTTCATATAATGATTCTCCTCTGATATATTATATAAATGTTGTTTTTAGCTTTATTAATATAGACATATGGTTCTGTTTTAAATATTGTTGCGATGAAATGGCACGGCTTATTATTGTAGATAGATCACAATCATTATTCAATTGTAACGGAGATTTTTGATGGGATTTACAAAAAACTGCAGAACCCGCGGTTATGAGTGTTAAAACTCACCTGTCACAGATAAATATTAACCATTAGAAAATAATTCTTAGTATCTAAAGGAGTTTTTAATATATAACAAATATATTTTTATAAACTGGGAGATCAACATAAATATCACTGTATCAATCAACGTTTTCGTGCTCTGGGTTCAGTGTAACATGATTTCAATAATAAATAAGATATATTTGTTCATCGGGCAAACTGCCTTTTGATAAATACAAATCAAGATGCTTGAATCCATCTTATTTCAAGAAATCTTTAGATCCAAATATACAGGGTTCATAATGTCAACAATGTGTATTGGGATTCGTCTTTTTATCTGATTTTATTTAAATGGTATAATACTATCGGAATCTCAAGAGTTATGTTATAAACAAGAGAAATATAAGGAAATCAGACGTTAATTATCAAATACGATTTTAGCACAAACACTTCAAATTATAAGTCAATTGTCGGAATTTATTTGAGCGAAATAATTTCTATGCCGACGATACTCAGCTGTACATGGCATTCCACCCTACTGATCATGAAGATACAACATTAATACTCATTGAGGTTGAAAATTGTATCAAATATATACGTATCCGGATGGTCGAAAATAAGCTAAAACTTAGCGATGATAAGACTGAGGTCCTCATATTGACATTCAAATTACAGAGATCCATTCACTGTATATCACAGGTCGTGGTAAGAAGAGCTCCCATTGCTCCGACACTAACAGTACACAATCTTGGAGCTATGTTTGACCAATCATTCACCATGGACGTCTTTGTTAAGCACATTTGTAAGGCTGCTTATTTCCCCCTATACAATATTATATTTAAGGTTCTCCTTCTAACATCTAAAGCCCTCAACAATTTGGCAACGGACTATCTAACACTACTATTGGACACATATAAACCCCAGCGCCAACTAAGATCGTCTGACTCATATCTGCTGACTGTACCAGATTAAAAATGGCTGGGGACAGAGCGTTTTCTCACTTTGCCCCATGGATGTGGAACACTTTGCCACTTCATACCAAGAGCACGGTCAAATTAAATAGCTTTAAATCTATGCTAATCACTTGTTCACACGGGCATATGGTTCACCATAGGCATTATTGTTAACTGGTATATAATGTAAATGTGTTTATTTCATATTGTTAAGCGCCCCTGAACTAAGCATTAGGATATGTTGTGCTATAAAAAGTGCTATGCTATTATGTTATTATTATTATTAAATGTCCCGGTTCATATTACAATTTGGTAATGTAATTGGTGTTAAGGTAATGCACCCGGAAAATGTCGCTTCTTTACAGATATCTACTATTAGGAAAATATAATTGTCATTGTCATATTTCATGATCTGTTAACGTCTTATAGATTAGTAATTTCTTTGAGTGGAATTCTTTCATCCAGCAGTTGTGATAACAATAGCGAGTTGCGTGCCACTCTTCCAAGTAGTTCAGCCAAACTCGATTCAGTAATAGGAATCCTCTTTTATGTCGAATAGTCGAATCGGATCAAATCACTTGTTTTTCATGCACCACACGATCTATATGATATACTGAGTCAGTCTCCTAATAAATCGTTGAGATGCTATAGTCACGATGCTAATTCTCGGTCGGTGTCAGTATTTCTTCCTATCGTGCCATATATAAACAAAAGGACGTCTCACACAAATCTGGTCATAAACGAAGTTTCCATAGCAATCATAATGATTTATGTAAACACTTAAAACTAAATATGTGAAAGACAATGATGAAAATGTCATCAAATAATATCAATAGCCATAATAACTGATAAGAAGGACGAATGACACATAAAATGTGACAAATTGATGTGGCAATTATTTTGGTTTATGGTGATAATGTGTTATGTTGACTTATTTCCCAGGCAGCAGTTAATGAAACTCTTGTGGCTATATTGATATAATTAAAGCTAAACCTAATTGTTTCAAATATCTAGTCGTCCAGTATGAGAATGAATTTCAGAGTTGCTACTGAGTTGTATTTCCAAAGACATATGATAGAGTATATTGTACGTGTTTTGGATAAGAATATAAAATGCAAGATGTCATATTAATACGACCTATCAATACACTAATACATTTACCTTAAATTAGCTGTCACTGGTGATCTATTAATGATTAATAATCGAAAGCTTAACTAAAATGCAAGATGTCATATTAATACGACCTATCAATACACTAATACATTTACCTTAAATTCTCTATCACTAGTGATCTATTAATGATTAATAACTGATAGTTGATTATATATATTTAGAGGAACGTTGAGTCAATTGGAAATAATACAAAGTTCACTGAAAAAAATCATTGTGAATAAAACTACATTCATCATAAAATGACTTGCTTGAGATTGAGAAGTAGATTCATTATATTAATACCTGATGAGGGATACTTGGATCCAACCAATCTCCAGGTATGGAATATTATATACTGGTTTGACAATATCCATTGGGGTTCTATTTATTTGTTGTGAATAAATAACTTTCAGTTTTAGATTATTGTTATGCGTTTTCATCATGTTAGAGTGTTTTTGTTATGTTAGACAATGATATATATAAAAACTCTGTGGATTAGTTCCTTTACAGAACATCTTTTGTGACAGATTAATGGTATAAACAGATTGTAAATTTGCAGGGAAAATTGCAGAAGCATGAAAACTTCTGTGCTGAGGTTACGGCTAATGAAGCCCAAGTGGAGGCTGTCACCAAGTCTGGCCAGGAGTTAATTGACAACAACCACTATGCCAGCGATAGGATCAAGGAACGTCTAGATGAGATACACTCGATGTGGAAGGACCTGAAAGAACAGAGTGAGAGGAAGGGAGCAAAACTGAAGGAGGCCAATGAACAGCAACAGTTTAACCGCAATATTGAAGACGTAGAGGTGTGGATCTCCGAAATAGAGGGCCAGCTGATGTCTGAGGATTATGGAAAGGTCAGTATACGTATTGTTTTATGTAAAGCCATAAGATGTATATTCATAACATAGAAGGTCAGAACCTTAAACGGTGCTAGAACCTTTAGATGTCATAAAACACAGTGTGTGTATATATTCAAGACAGTAACATAACCGGTCTGATATTGTGGCTATGCTCATGATCATTTGACGTAAATGTGTTTTGTTGCCATCTTCAGCAAGTACTACATCACATGAAAAAAGTGAGTTGTGGCTTAATTTTTCCTTTGCTCAGTTCAGTTGTTTTCTGTAAGACCTGCTTTTCGGATGGAGGCTGCCTTCCTCTGTCCTATCACACAAACAACCTTGCTATAACATTTCTTCTTGTTTTTAATCCTCATTCATTTTTGACTAACTTTATATTGTGTTCTACTGCTATAACTGCAAGCACAGCCTGTGCCTCTTCATGAACTGTTAGCTTTGTATGAGTGCCATTCACATGAATGTGTAAGAGTAATGACTTGCTGTGCATTTATTTGTTTACTGAATGCTTGTAGCACTTTTTTCCTTCAAATTATGTATGACTGCGTCAAAGACACTGCACACATTTAAAACAGTTTGCATTGCTGCAACCATATAACAGTATAATCATATTGTCATCCTGTCATTTTATGTCATGATCCAGGCATGATCTGTTCTCATTTATTTATAGTGATAAGAGGTTATCTTTTTGTACATCTTGTTTTGGCTCGTTACTGTTCCAGCAGCATTGTTCCTGTTCACATAAATGTCACGGCTTTTTATTATTGTGAAATTGTTATGTAATATAGTATACTAGTAGTTTTTACGGGGGCCTGTTTCACTTTAGTGCAGTGCATGAAACAAGATGGCTAATTTACATCAGTTCGTTAGCAGTAATACGATTCTGAGGCTGTGTAGAATCATATACCTGTACTGTATATATGCGTGTCTGTAGCAGATGTTCACGTCTTTTTTCTAGGATCTAACCAGTGTTCAGAATCTTCAGAAGAAGCATTCCCTACTGGAAGCTGATGTGAGTTCACGTCAAGAACGCATTGATAACATTGTCCAGGCTGCTGACCAGTTCGTGCAGCAAGGCCACTTTGATTCCGAGACTATCAAATGCAAGCAGGTCCAGCTCGTTTCCAGATACAGGGCACTCCAGGTTGGTGATGGCGCTAGAGTAATACAATTAAAAATCAATAGAAAATTCTATTATTGTTGTTCAAGATAATCTTTTCAATAATTGTTTAAAAGGAACCAGTCGTACAAAGACGTACTAAGCTGACTGATGCTCAGAAGCTGCAACAGTTCTTTAGAGATGTTGAGGATGAGGAGGATTGGATCAGAGAGAAGGAGCCGATTGCTGCTTCTACAAATAGAGGTATGTTATACTAACAATACAGTCTGAATTTGTATTAAACTAGTATCACGTATTATAGAATTTTATGGCCACCGCCAGTAACAATACATTGTATTTCAACAAGACTGCAACCAGAGGAAAGAGCATGGCAATACCTTTATAATGATACCTACATGTTTGTTATGTGATGGGTATTAAGAAAGTTATGCCAGTTTGAATGTCGTAATTTATGGCTAAAACATAGGAAAATTTAGTACATGATGGTTTTGGTTTTGTTGTTCGGGGAGAACCCCCAGGCTGTCGCTTAATCAGCACAGCCTCTATGTTGGGAGTGGTTGAGAAACCTCCTCCCCCACCACTCACAGGGGAGCAGTACGGAAAGATGGAGCCGAAATACCCTGAGGGTGGTCACTGCCAGAGTGTTTTACGTCCTCAGGGGGTTTTTAACGTCCCCCTTTATTTTAAATAATTCAGTGGAGACGGCAGCACCATTTAACGTGGTCATCCACCCACGATGTAGTGAGCCGAGAAATTAATCCCTGGAAAAGTTTCGACCTCTTGCGGGGTTCGAACCTGCGACCGTTGGCACCAAGTGCCGGGTGCTTAACCGTTAGGCCACCGGAGCTCACTGTAGTACATGATTAATACAGACAACTCTTTATAATGGTCAAGTCTTAATAATATTCAATGTAACACTATGATGCTAATTAAATTCTTAGATTATTAATTCATTAATCGGAACAAGTGGTTTCATGAAATGCTGTTATAATAAATACATTTATACACTACATATTTTAATAAAATGTTCAGGGAGATCACACAAGACAACATATAAAATAATGATGATCTGAAAAGATATTATAGTTGCTTCTGAAATCACTAATTAACCTACTTAATGGCCTCAAAAATGAATAAATAATTATTCTACTTATTTAGTCACAGACACTCAACCATAACAACCATGACAACTATTTTACACGAGTTTTATTCACAATTCACACCTGAACAATGTTTAAAACATTTTCAGTAAATATAAACATAAATTAGAGACAGCTAAATTATTTAAAAATGATAATTATTTAAACATGAAAATTATTTATGTGAAATGCTACTGGTAATTGAAGACATCTGGACAGTTGGTTAAACACAGTCAGGAACACCTGAAAAAATAACTATTTATTATAGATTTAGGCAAATATCATTAAAGAACATAGTAATGATAGTCTAACTAAGAGATCTAGACCTAGTCTACTATTCAGTGTATTGTCAGTATTGAATTAGATTACTTCTGTCACAGATTTTTCCCAAACTCGGCCAATATGTACATTAATATGTGTAGAAAGTTTTATCAGCTTCATATCCTTATGTTCAAGAAGAATGTTGACGTTTAATATATAATTACATACATCACTCAAATAATCTCAATCCTATGACACGTATGAATGAGCTTCGGAACTGATCAAATTTTTCAACATGGCGGCGATCGCCATTTGCGCGGAGCGACCATATTTTTCCCTTGGCTTTACAAAAATACAGGTCAAGTCCGATTTTTCTACAACTTGGCCAATATGTACATAACTGTGTACTAAAGAGTTCCCTAACATATGTAAGTGTTCCCGCTTACCTTCAAGGAGATATTTGAAGCTGAAAGTGACGCTCGACTTCACAATTAAATGACTTATAATTTCCCGCCGATATCATCAATTCGAAAACGAGGTAGCAGAGGAACCTGTGAACTACGTCATCAATGTGGTTGTAGCTTGGCAAGTCCTAAAATGGACCGATGACGTGCCAGAAAAGATGCGACCGCCCTTCCGAAGCGCTAACGCCGGCAACTAAAAAAAATGGCGAAGCAGCCTAAGTCGAGTGCCGAGTTTTGTCACGTACCTACAATATTTTGGATGGCAGTATTTCTACCAGCTCATTCACGTGATTCCTTCACACGCAAAAGAGACGGAAGTCTTGGTGTGTTTTGCTGCTACATCTAGCAGAGTTTATTTCAACTATACAAATATGTCTATCAAGTAATACATGTCAGTATGGAGTTGCAAAAGTCACTACTTCCTCAATTCACAGCTTCATTCACTGGTTGATTCCATAGCTACTTGCTTATACAGCAATTCTCGGATCAGAGATCAGATAATTAAATTAATATTCAGTTAACACACATGAAATACATACATTAAACACATTAAATCAGTAACCCAACTAATTCACAAAACACCGTACATGCCGTTTAATAAACCTTATGCTCTTACAGGTAATTATGACAACATGCTGGGTCTTCGTAAACACTGAAATGCAACCAACTTTCAATAACATTACAATAGCACAATGTGCACATGTTTAATAGACAGTTACTGTATTTATATTAACCGAACATTCTATGTTATACAGATTTAAGTGAAAGTCTTAATAAGTGAACAAGAAGTATATGGTTACATAAGTTTAATAGAATATACAAATATTATCTTCCCAGTACACTATACAGTATTGAAATACCAATGTTAAATTTCCTTACCAACATCCAGGCCGTGACCTTATTGGTGTACAGAATCTGATGAAGAAACACTCTGCACTGATGACCGAACTTGCTGGACATGAAACGCGTATTGGCACCGTCTGTGAGTATGGTGATCAGATGATAAAAGATGGCCACTTCGCTTCGGATGACATCCAGGAGAAGATTAATGGTCTCAAGAATCGATGGAACCTGTTACAGGTACTTCTCTCCATACTGATTTAAAGCAGTTGGCAGTTGTCATTATTAGACTGGCCAGTCCCTACCATTTGAAACTTATAATAGAGTTAAATACTTAGACACTTGCTGCAAAAAAAACCCAGAGACACACAAGCTGACATATGTAGGGATGTTACCAATAGTGGAACAAACATCTTTGTACACATACTTATATACTCACAGACAGATTTGCATGCAAATAGAAACACAGACATTGTGTAAATAGCTGTTATAATATAACAGTCTGGGTCTAGTGTCTTAATATAAGACAGATTTGCCTTATGGTTGAGCAGTCCCACATCATAATTCACAATAAAGGAATAGGACATCTTGGTCACCAAAGTGTGTCTAGGGAAACTAATTGTTTATATACAAAGCTGGCCTACAAGTGTTGCATTGATTGACATATGATATTTATGCAGGAGAAAGCCAATCAGAGGAAGTCCGATCTAGACGATTCATTACAAGCTCAGCAGTATTTCGCCGATGCTAATGAGGCAGAAAGTTGGATGAGAGAGAAGGAGCCAATTGTCTGTAACACTGACTATGGCAAGGACGAAGATTCAGCGGAGGTTAGTATCCTAGTATTGTTGTTGTGTACCTACTTGAGTTTATCTAGTGTGTTGTTTCTCCACTTTAGTATATATATTACAGTTAATCTGTATAATCAGGTAATATGTATATTACCTGAAAATGTCAAGTATTATATATATTAGCTGATTATACAGATTAACTGTAACATATATACATTGTCTTGCATTAAGTTTTAGTCTGGTTTCTTTGGTGTTATTTTGCCATCTGAGTTAGAATCTCAGCATTGGCATATCTGAAGGGTGTTTCATCTTTGACTTTCCTTCATTACTGTTGGAGGTCACTTGGCCTATTTAGCCTACCTTATGCACAAAAGTGGGCATAAAACATCAACCATGCAGTGTTATTATGATGGTGTTAAATTACTTTGTGGACATGATTTGATGTGACTTAAGCATTAAGGAGAACAATGTCTTGTCAGTACTGTTAAGTAAGGCTCTGGTGTATGAACATGTGATCCTTGATGTACGTTCACATATTTCAAAATGTATTTTATTTCTAGGCTCTGCTGAAGAAACATGAAGCTCTCTTGTCTGACCTGGAAGCTTACCGTTCTGTAATTGACAGCCTTAAAGAACAAGCCCAAGCATGCAAGGTATGCTTTACCAGTTTCAGAATGTTACTTTTCAGCTGGATTACTTAGTGGTATAGGTTCCATTTTTTTAACATGTGGATGAATTACATAAACCATTAATTTGAACTACTTTGTTGTTTTTCACTCCAATCACACATGTTTTACATTTTGTTCTATTTTCAGTTGCATTTATAAAAAATAAATTGTTATGTACCAAAACCTTTTACTTTTTGTACTGGGTGTCTCAGCTGCCTTTTCCCTATCATTTTAGCAACAAGAAGCTCCCGTGATTGGTGACATTGGTAAGGAATGTGTTGTGGCCCTGTATGACTACCAGGAGAAGAGTCCACGTGAGGTGTCTATGAAGAAAGGTGATGTCCTTACCCTGCTGAACAGTACCAATAAGGTAAAGACATGCAATACTTGTTCTTCATTACTGCTGTTGATAACTGTGTTCTTAAATGATGAAATTGGATTACGCTCTGGCTTCAGTCATCACTTGTTGCTATCTCTTTGTTAGATTGTCATGTCCACCTTGCGGTAAGAAATATTTCAGTATATTCTTGTACATAATGTGTGTGTGTGTATGTGTGTCCATACTTAATAAGTGTATTTTCTTTTTTCTATTGTAGGACTGGTGGAAGGTGGAAGTAAATGATAGACAAGGTTTTGTTCCTGCTGCGTATGTGAAGAAGATAGACTCGAGTCTGACAGCATCCCAGAGTGACCTAGCTGATGAATATACCATCTCAGTTAGACAGCAGCAGATTGAGAACCAGTGAGTGAGCTTTGTGATGTTGTGCTGTTGTTATGCATTGTTGGGCATTTGTTGAGAAATCAGAACAGAAAATAATAAATTGGTTTTGTGTCAAGTGAAAATTTATATTATCTATGACCATATGTTCAGATGTTATTTCTACACTTTTATTGCTAGAGTAACCCCAGTGGTGTTTTTGGGTAGAAATGTAGCTCTGTTTGGGTTTTATATCATTTTTAAATTGGTTCATCAAATTTCTTACAGATATGAGAACCTGTTAGACCTTGGAAGACAACGTCGCCAAAAACTAGAGGAATATCATAAAGCCTACCAGCTTGTTAGGGAGGCTGGATAACTTGCCCACTGGATTACTGAAAAAGTAATTTGTTACTTGAGTATGATAATAAAAAAACTGATCATTTCATTAGTCTGACTGAGGTTAACATTGTCTTAGGTTTCTTAAAGAAAGAGTTCTGGTTGGTGTAATTTCTAAAGTGTTTGATTTCATTCAACAGGAGCAGGTAGCATTGTGTGATGAAGTTGGAGATGATCTGGAACAAGTTGAGGTTATCCAGCGCAAGTTCGATGATTTCCAGAAGGATCTGAAGGCCAACGAGGCTCGTCTCGTTGAATTGAACACCATAGCTGAACGTCTTACTGCAATGGGACAGACTGAGGCAGCTGAGAAGATCAGAATACAGATTGCAGATTTGAACAGTCGATGGGCTGCATTGCAACAGGTATACAGACAGCTGTAATGGGTTTATTTTCTGTTCTCATTTGTTGATAGGAGTCACCAAGCATATATTGATTTTTAAAAATATATCTTAATGTATTTGTATTTAAATACTTATTCTGACAGTCTTGTGGGTTTTGATGTAATATTTACATTTTCTTAGTATCAGGAAAGGTGACAACTGTTAAGATTTAAAATTAGACTTCACCTATGTGAAAATGTAGAACTTTTTATCTTAACCATGTTTAGGTCACTGAAGAACGAGCCCAGTCTTTGGGCAGTGCACATGAAGTACAGAGATATCATCGTGATGCCGAAGAGACGAAGGACTGGATTGAGGAGAAAGACAATGCTTTGAACATCCAAGATATTGGTCATGATCTGGCTACTGTGCAGCGTCTACAGCGTAAACATGAAGGTCTGGAGCGGGACCTTGCTGCTCTGGGCGAGAAGGTATTACGGAATTAGAACATGACAGAACATCTGGTATTACACTGCTGCAGGCTTTTATCACAGCAATGCTCCTATGAATAGCTAGTAGACTGCATCTGTATAATTTTTAGATATTTATTAAGCAGTGCTCCTATGAATATCTAGTAGACAGCATCTGTTTAATTTAAATTTTTATCAAGTATAAACTATGTTGACTGTCATCTGTTGAGTTTAATCTGTTTTCACTTATTTTCTATTCTTACAGGTTAAGGATCTGAATGAAACTGCAGAACGTCTGATGATGACCCATCCAGATCAAGCACAAAACATCCATGAACATCAACAGGAGATTAATGAGAAGTGGAACAAGCTGACGGAGAAGGCAGATGCTCGCAGAGCAAAGCTGCTTGATTCTTATGACTTCCAGAGATTCCTCAGTGACCATAGGTAAGAGAGGACAGCTGGTTATTGTATACCGTAATAGTTTCTGTAAATGAGTGTTTGTTAAAAACAGAATGGATGGTTGATTGTATGTAGAACATATTTAAAAGAAATGTGAATATTTGTCATTTAATCATATTGATTGTGGCAGATGAAGTTTAGTAATTATTAGGAACTTCAAAGAAAACTATCAAATGTATACTTGACTGAACCCCCTTCCCTTTGAAAGTATTCAGAATGTAAATGTTAAAAATGATGACTAAATGTTTCAGAGTTGCTTTGCTATAAAACAACTAGTACTATCTGTTCACTACTAAAAGTATTTGACAAATGGTGCCAGCAAACAGAATAAAAGTCTGTCTGTGCTGTAGTATGAGCAATTAATAGACACTTGTTTTTTCACAATATTTAGCATTAAAGAGTGTTCTTTCATAATGTACCCCCTCAGCATATTGTTTTTATGCTTGTGAAAATGTTGATAATTATGGATGACCCTTAACTTTATTTATTTAGAGGTTAGCACAATAGCCATTGCATATCTCTAACTTGCAGTAATTGACATGGTACTGTGTGAAATCTTTACAGAGATCTGACTTCGTGGATTAACAGTATGATGGCTCTGGTATCTAGTGATGAGCTAGCAAAGGATGTCACTGGAGCTGAAGCTCTGTTAGAGCGTCACCAGGTAGGACTACATATCTGTGTCATTTTAAAATTCTTATTTGAAAACACTTGTTTTGTATGTATATAAATGCACAAGTGTGTGGGCAGTTTCACACACACACACACACACACACACACACACACACACACACACACACACACTGGTAACTCAAACTATGATTTATATCATTTCTGTATCTACTTTTGTCAGTGTTAAGATCAAATAAAAATTATTGCTCAGATATGAGGTACTGCTCCTTTTACAGCGTCTGTACAATGAGATAGAAACTTATTCTGCACCTCTCCGTAGCCAAGAACGAGCCGAGCTGGTACACAATATGTATTTGTTTGTTTTGGCCTCACCGCATGCAAGTTTTGCAGTGCTCTGCATCATGTTACTTTCCCCAAGTAATCGCTGTAGTTTAGTACAGTCCAGTACACTGCAATAAAACAGATACAGTTGATCATTTTAATCATTCTGATCTGTTTGATTATGTTTCAGGTAGCTCCTGTTTGGTCTTATAGTGTGGGATCAATGTTATGTTGGGTGTTTCTTTTCACAAACAAAACGTGTGCAGTGACAGTGGTTTTTGAAGTATACCTTCTTAATGCAATGTTCACATTCCATGGTTTTGTTCTGCTTCTGCCACTAGGGAAAGCGCAGGGGAGGAAAATTATCCGTGAATCCCATGCTTCAAATGTCCATGAGTGATGTACTTAGCAGTATCTTCAGTATTTTAATTATGACAACGATTTTGTTGGTTAAAATTACCATTGTTAACTCCACTAGACTAACAATTTGACTGTTAGTTTAACTGTTTATGTGAGGTTTCCATTATACTAACCAGTCTGTATGTTGGTTTTTATTAGTACAGATTTAGTGGCTTCGTTTGTCACCAGTTATTTTTGTTATGTTCATGTTTTCGTAGTGCCTAGGTGATGATAGAGTAAGACCTGTCAAAACTGAACATAAGAAGTAATACTGATACTCAAATTTCAAAGATCTGAACCTGATTGGGCAATGTTTCACTGACTATGATACTAAATGGTGATAACTTTTGCTAGTTTTGATGGGTTTTACAGTACTATTAAGAGTTGATCATAGAAGTGCTCTGTCATTAAACGCTGAATCTGCTTTGTACTGGTGAAAGCACCATACCATTGCAATATATAATAATGTCTTGAGTAGTTTAGCATAAACGTATGCCAGTTGAGTCGTAGCTTGTTCTTAGACAGTTGGATTATGTCCTTGAGTTAGTTTATATTATTAAAGACGTGTAGTTAGTGTAATGAAAGTGTTTTCCTTAGCATCAGTTATTTAGTTATGTGTAACCTGTAGCCAGATAAAAGGTCTGGTTTGTCACTGTTGACTCCCCTTTTTTAAATTAAATGGGCACTAATTTCATGGCTTATGCGCCTGTTTGTGTCCGTTTAGGAACATCGTACGGAGATTGATGCACGTGGAGGTACGTTTCAGGCCTTTGAGATGTTTGGTAATCAGCTGTTGCAGAATAACCACTATGCCAGTGATGAGGTACGTCAGAAGCTAGAGGACCTGGCTGCTAGCCGAGATGCATTGGAAAAGTAAGCTTTTTAAACATTCAATGAAGTAACATTATAAATATTTATATTTTAATTAATTTGACTGGCTGTGCTGTCTTTTTCTTATTGTGGAGTGCAGCTTTGTGGGCCTAATTGCTACGGTATGTTTGTTAACTGTCTTCATTTATATTCTTGGCTTTCATTTCTCTTCACTACAGAGCCTGGGTTGATAGACGTGCCAAGTTAGATCAGTGTCTGGAGTTACAGCTGTTTAGCCGTGACTGTGAGCAGGCTGAGACATGGATGGCAGCTCGTGAGGCCACACTTAAGGATAGCGTTGATGGTGCTGAAGGAGTTGATGCCCTGCTACGTAAACATGAGGACTTCGATCGTGCCATTGCCACACAGGAGCAGAAGATAAGCACGCTGACACAGTATGCTGACCAGCTGATTAACAATAACCATTATGATCAAGATGGAATAGCCACGAAGCGGGATGAAGTGCTTCAGAGGTATGCTATGTGTTAAGCAGCCAACAGATTATCCATTGTTGTTGCCCAGAACTAGATTTTTGGTAAACTGCCTAGAAGATTTGATTGTCATTGGAAAATATAAATGCTATTAGAAGTGGTTTCTCCAATTTGTAAATCCACTTTACCTTAGAGAAGACTTAAATTTAAAAGGCCATTTGATGTGTTTATGTTCGGTCATAGTTTCATTCCATTGTTTAGTTTTTTTTTTGGAAACCCCACATAATGCACAGGCAAAATATTTGAGCAACATGTCAACAATTTAATTATTTACTAGCTTAGAAAAAAATTTAATATGAGATGTGCAACCATTAACACCTGGATGTTTGTAAATGTAGCTCCAATCAGTCTTTGTTTTATAGATTGTTGCTCAAGTAAGATGTATGCAGAAGGGGTAGTTCATTTAATTAATTTTAGATGTATACAGAGGGGTAGTTCAGTTAATTAATTTTATATATATATTTTTTCCAGATGGCAGAAGCTGAAAGAGGACCTGCTGGAGTCGCGTTCAAGACTAGGCGAGGTTCAGTCTCTGCAGCAGTTTTCACGCGATGTAGATGAGATGGAAATCTGGATATCGGAGAAGCTGAGTCATGCTGGTGACGAGTCCTACAAGGATCCATCTAACATTCAGGCCAAACACCAGAAACATCAGGCCTTTGAAGCTGAGCTCTCTGCAAACTCGGACCGTATCCAGAGTGTCATCAAGATGGGTGAAAGTAAGTGTTTGTGCAAGGTTTCTTAGATTATTGATGATGCTCTGATAGGCCAATTGTAGACCATTACACTGCATACCTGTAGGTTGTGGATTAAGATCTGATACATACCTGTGTTTGGTGTTTTTCTGGGAGTCACTCCACAGCCATATTTCCCAGGTGTGAGGAAATCCGAAGCTATACACACCACTCGGGTCTCTTAGATTAACCATGAATAGATTTAGGCTGTTTGCTTATTAAAGTTGGTTTATGTTGTGTGTTGTGCATTACATTCATTTAAAATTATTTATTTTCAGAACTAATTGAGAAACAGCAGTGTGCTGGCTCTGAAGATGCTGTTGCTGTTCGTATACAGAAACTTCTTCAGGAGTGGGAATACCTCACCACAAAGTCATCCGAGAAGAGTGAAAAGCTGAAGGAGGCCAACCGCCAGAGACAATATACAGCTGCAGTCAAGGACTTGGAATTTTGGCTTGGTGAAGTATGTAAATAGTCTTATTGGTGTGACTGTGCTACTCGTTTGTGTCCTGTTTGCCGCAATGATATTGATGGTTTATTGTTTAATTTGTCACCTTTCCTTATGTCTGTCTGAGAATTCATTGAATCAAATCTTTATTTGGATGATACAGGTCGAGCACATGTTGGAAGCTGAGGACTATGGGAAGGATTTGGCCACTGTGCAGAATCTGCTGAAGAAGCACCAGCTATTGGAGGCTGATGTTAAAGCGCATGACGATCGGGTTTCGGATCTAAACAATCAGGCTGATGCCTTCATAGATAGCGGCATGTGGGACACTGAGACGATTCGTGAGAAGAAACAGACCATCAATGAGAGATATGAGAGGTCAGTGTTTATATATTGTTGTATGGGGCTTTTTGTTTGTAATGATCAGAACAGTTATTAGAAAAAGATTGATTATATTGATTCATTGCTGATAAAGTTTTATGTTCTTGTTCATCTAATAATCATTTACATTTTTATTTTTTCTATAGGGTAAGAACTCTGACTACTCACAGACGAGCTAGGCTTGATGAAGCCAATACCTTACACCAGTTTCTTCGTGACATTGATGATGAAGAAGCCTGGATTAAGTTAGTAAAAACCACCATTCTATAGCTTATTTTTCTTTAGCACATGAACACATATGCACACACTTATAATGGCTGTATTCTTAACTTTGCCAGGGAGAAGAAGCTGTTGGTTGGTTCAGATGATTATGGTCGTGACTTAACCGGAGTACAGAATCTGCGAAAGAAACACAAACGTCTTGAGGCAGAACTCTCAAGTCATGAGCCAGCCATCCAGGTCAGTAGGGATGATATCACTTGGTGAAGTTGGCTTGACACTAGCTCACATTTTTTGGCTCTATTACCAAAGTTTTAAGCTATCTCACTGACTGGTTTTGTTAACTGTTCAGCCAACTCTCTTCCATTTGTATTTCTCTATTTTAATTTTGTCCTTTTACATATCGTAATTATTAACCTATTCAGTATTATCTGACTACTGAAATACTCACCAATCATTATTACTAGCTGTCTTGTAAAATTTCTTTCTTTTTTCTTTGTAATGATAACAATAGAATATTATTTATTAATGGAAGAACGTAGTGTTCTGTGTGTGGTCTAAAATCATAGAATGTTATCATGTTACAGGGTTCCCACGCATCCTAGAAAACCTGGAAAATAAAAATTAATTTTCCAGGTCCTGGAAATGTCCTCGAATTTGACAAAATCAGGAAATGTCCTGGGAAAATATTGCCTGTGAAAAAATCCACTTAGAGCAAAAAACCATGAATAAATATTATGCCTATAGAAGAAAACTTCAATTGTCTTGGCTCTGGGAACCATGTATTATGAAGACTGGGAAAAGCCCAGTACACGACCGTTTCTCTTTACCACAAGTCATGTTCATGGAGTTTGTTGTGAATTTTTATTGACTGCATTATTTATGATTTAGGCTGTTCAAGACACTGGTGAAAAGTTGATGGCCGAGAGCAATTTGATGACTGAGGACATCCGTGAGCGTCTCCATGCACTGGCCCAGAACTGGGAGAACTTCGTCAGATGGCTTCTAACCGTGGTCAGAAGCTGGATGAGTCATTGGCTTACCAACAGTTTGCTGCCAATGTTGAGGAAGAGGAAGCCTGGATCACTGAGAAACAGCACCTATTGGCTGGAGATGATTTGGGAGATTCTTTGGCAGCTGTACAGGTATGTTTCTAGAAATATTTAGTAAATTCAAATTGATGTGGTATTGTGATGGTGAAGAATTTGGCATTTCTTGTAAGTTAAATTTCACCAAACTTAGTGTTGGAAATCCCAAAATAAGCTTTTGGTCTAATAAATTTAATGGTACAATAACCATTAATTATGTGTTTTATTCAGTTCATAATGTAAGTTCCAGAATTATCATCTTGTAACTGTTAATTTATGTAGGAATTCGGTGAGTATAGCAGGATATATCTAAGGTATAGATTTAGTCTTCATTGATTGATTAATGCAGTGCTGTAAACATACTGCATTCACTCTTGATTATCCGGGTGCTCTGATAGCCTAATAGGTAGAAAACTGCACTCCATACTCCAGGTTGTGGGTTCAAAATTGGCTCATGTAGGTGTTAGTGGGATTTCTATTCTTAGTGAATCATTGCTCAGCCATATGTCCCAGGGATGACTGGTGCTGAGGCTAAGTAACTCGGCTACTCTTGGTCATCACGATGTTATCTTGCCTCGTTCTAGGGTCTGCTGAAAAAACATGAAGCTTTTGAGACAGACTTCGGTGTACACCGTGAAAGATGTAACGAGATCAACAAGGAGGGAGAAAAACTGATTGAGGAAGTAAGCATCGTGTATCAGATATTCAGTTATTAATTGTGCATTATGATCTTTTTGAAGTGAAAGTGGTGCTGGTTAATTTCAACTGACATATTGGGTGATATATTTTCAACTCGCCTTTAAAATATAAAAAAACATTGTGCTTAAAGAATATCAATATTTCCATGATGTAATGCACAACATTATAATTTTTCAGGGTAACCACAATGCTGATAACATCAGACAGCGTTGTCAGAACTTGCACAAGAACTTCGAGGCTCTGCTGGATTCTGCCAACAGCCGCAAGGGAAGGCTGATTGATAACTCGGCCTTCTTACAGTTCATCTGGAAAACAGATGTGGTAGAGAGTTGGATTGCTGATAAAGAGACCCAGGTGACATCCGAGGACTATGGGAGAGATCTATCCTCTGTACAGACTCTACTCACGAAACAGGAGACTTTCGATGCTGGTCTTCAGGCTTTCGAGAAGGAGGGCATCCAGACAATAACAGCACTGAAGGATCAGCTCATTGCTGCCAACCATGCACAGACACCAGCAATTGAGAAAAGATACAACCAAGTTATCACCAGGCATGTGTTGGCTCTTTTATTCCTAGTAGAGTTCAGTTCCAGTTTGACTTGAGCCCATTGCTATTTCTGTAGATCTTTCACTTTACTGCACCAGTAAATTGTAGTTAAGTGGCAAGTGAGAGTTCTTCAGTGTTAGTAACTCAGTGCAGTGTGAGGGTGTGGTGGCTAAGTTTATAAAGCACTACTCAGATGTAAAAGGTTAACTCAGTACATTTGGGATGCATTTGTATGCAATATCTGAGAGAGAACAAGTGATGGGGGTGGGGTGGAATTTTGACATACAGGAACGCTTGGATCTGGGAAATGATGTGTGTCTGGATGGAGTTGGAAAATTATGGTATCTGGGGAAAGTTTGGAGCTGTCAGGGAGTTTTGACAAAGAAGGATGTGTCATTGAAGTTAAAGTGGAAAGCTGTGTGTGAAGTGTGTGAGAAATGCAATAGTGTATGGAAGTGAGACTTTGGCTATGAATACAGAGCAGATATGACAACTTGAGTGGATAAAGATGACAATGTTGCGATATGTGGTATTTCTTTGAGGGGAAAGGTACCAAGAATACAGCAGAGAGAGAGAGAGAGTGGGGAGTGAACTAGTTTTAGAAGAATTAGTTGAGGTGGCTGGGATATGTGTTGCGGAAAGATGGTTACTGGTAGAAGAGAAGCTTCTTTTATGAAGTAGACATTGTGAAAGGTAGAAGATGATGCATGGTGGGAATTCAGGTGTTAGAGAAGGTTATGAATGTGTGCTGAAGAAGATAGATACACAAGATTCGGACTCATCTGTCAATGGGAAAATGAATTATCTTTGCTGAATTTTTTTAACTATAAATTAGGCCATAGTTTTATCAAGTGTTCCCCCAGATGTATGTATTCAAACATTTCATCTGGGTGCCTATTTGGTCTAGTTGGTAGTGCGTTGGACCACAGATCACTACCACCTGAGTTCGAATCTTGGTGTGGGCATATCTGAAGGGTGTTTCATCTTTGACTTTGCTTCATTACCTTTGGAGGTCGATCGGCTCATTTAGCCTACCATGTGCACAAAAGTGGCCATAAAATATCAATCGTCATCAAACATTTCATCTCCCTAATTATGATTTAGTCAATTTTTATTGATCAACATAATCTCTAATGGTGGATGGTGATTGTAATTATCTTTAAATGTGTATTACTTTCTGCTTGATGTTGAAAAATGTATCAGATTATTAGTATCATAGTTTAAATGGTTAATAGACTTGTTACTACAGATTATATTTAGACGTGTGACTCAATTGTTATTGATTATGATTTTATCCAACAGGTGGCAGCGATTGTTATCAGGTTCTGAGGACCGTAAGCAACGTCTCCTCCGTCTACAAGAACAATATCGCCAAGTGGAGGACTTGTATCTCTGTTTCGCTAAGAAGGCATCTGCTTTCAACTCTTGGTTCGAGAATGCAGAGGAGGATTTAACTGATCCTGTACGCTGTAATTCGGTGGAAGAGATACAGGTGAGGTTGAATATTTACACTGTGTGTGTGTATGTGTGTTAAAAATAAGATTCCTTTGGTTATACTAATGAGGAAATTCACTGACAAGTTTATAATTTTTTTATTACTCTACTAGGCACTACGTGAAGCCCATGAACAATTTAAAGCCTCACTAAAAACAGCTGAGGAAGATTTCAACCAACTGGCTTCCTTGGACCAGCAGATCAGGTCCTTCAACGTAGGCCCAAATCCATACACGTGGTTCACCATGGAAGCTCTAGAGGACACCTGGAAGAACTTGCAGAAGATCATCCAGGTTTGAATTACCTTCACCTGTTCTGTTTAGTGTTCGAAGTAATTATTATTACTGGTTGACTCACCTTACATTGACCAGTTAGATGACTTAGTGACTTGTTTCTGCTTGTTCTAGGAACGTGATGAAGAACTTGCCAGAGAACAACAACGCCAGGAGGAGAATGATATGCTGAGAAAACGTTTCGCCCAGGCTGCCAATCAGTTCCATCAGTGGCTTACTGATACAAGGTACATAGAGATTAATTTTGATTATGTCAGTCTGATTACCCATATAGGAACAAGATTTTGTAAAGCTATTATTTAATTTAGTAAATAGGTTTTTGACATGGCGCTCCAAATCACAGAGTTGTGATGTGCTAATGATGTTTTTGCTGATGTCTCTTGCAGGCTGTGGCTTCTGGATGGGTTAATATATCTTAATTCTATTGAGAATGATATTTCTTGTTTTAGCCTTAAATCTAGTATTTGTTCCCATGCCCCTTTGCATTCCCATCACATGAATAACTTGATTGATCATTTCCACAATGTTACTAATCAGTAGCCCAATTCATTGGAGCTCTTGGAGATCTCGTTTTATACCCTACACAAGCATGAGTATACCTGAGTTGTAGTGTAGTGTGACTGATAAACTGTGATCTCCCTATTGAACCCAAGATAGATAGAAAATTTCCCACATTCTTGAACACTGGCATTACACTGAAACAGTTCTGATGTGTGACCAAGACATATGCCTATAAGGGAAACTATGGTGGGAATACTGGATGTGTTGCTATCATAATTCCACATGGACAGTTTTGAGTGTGTTGGTGTTTGGTCTGGTAATGCCCATATAATAATACTGTCCTACATAATGTGTTGCCATCTAAGGCTGGGAGGCTGTCACAACATGTGCAACCTCTGCTCTCATGTTGGCTACAATCTCTTGACGATGAATAAATAGTTCTTCCCACTGACCACTAAATACTTACATACCTGCATTGTGCTGACTAACCTTTGTGTCAGTGTTTGGAGAGCTTGATGAATGTGACATTTTATGTTATTTATGATGCATCTGACAGAGAGGGGCGTAGTGTGTGTGTGATTTACTTGTTAATAGAATAACGCTATCGGTAAGTATATTGGTTAGACAACTTGATTAAAATAGTTTTACACTAATATTAATTGTTGGTTTATTTGAAAATGAGAAAACATGTGTGTGTGCATTATTTTGTGGTGGTCAATGTGTGCGTGTGTGTGTGTGTGTGTGTGGGGGGTTATATTTAGGATGACTGTGTCTAATGCTGTTTGTCTTTATCAAACAGGTCTGCAATGATGGAAGGATCAGGTACTTTGGAGAGTCAGCTTGAAGCCACTAAGGTACATTATCCATGCAGAATAAATAGCATTATATATTATAGGAGTGTAAAACTGTAGTGTATAATTTGTGTGTGTTTTTAATCAAGTTTAACTATTTTAAAATGTCTATTAGGAGTGGTATTCCTTCTTCTGTAATGAAATTACATAAAAAGATGTAGAACCACCTGAAGCTTTGTGGACCTCAATTTCTGTGATGTCTTTGTATCATGTTCAGTGACTGTTCATGATTAATATCGTCACAGTGTATAGAATAATGCCATACAGCTGTGCTTGTTATGTGCTATCCTTAGGCAAAGGCATTCACAGTTTGTTGGAATGTACTTGTTCATGGGTAGCTATAATAATGTTGTCATAAGACGGAGTATATCTCACCACTAGATATTCTCTTCTGAGATAACTATAAGTAATATTTGGCTGGTATGTGATTATTGTATTCATCCAGTAGTGTATAGTTTATGAGATGATTTCAATTGTGAAGCTGAAATGTACACTACTTTTCCAAATAGCGCAAAGCTGCTGAAGTGCGTGCGCAGAGGAGTCAACTGAAACATATTGAAGATCTTAGTGCTGCAATGGAGGAGAGGCTAATACTGGACAATAGGTATGCTTATATAGACCTTTTGTGTCTGACACTGTTATATCCAGTAACTTGCTGATGTTGTGCTGTAGTGATTTTCTGCCTGTTGATAGTTTTATCTAGAAAGTTGGTGGCAAAAAGATTAAAGGATTTTATCATCTGCTCAGGCAACTCAATGGATGGCACGTTTTCAATGTTTTCAAGTGCAAAGAATATAAAAGTTGTCAATTTGGTGCTTAAGGATTTTTGTTTATTTATATATTTGTTTCTGCGACAAATTTATATTGTTATGCACTGGGTCTCCACATTTAAAAATGACTTTTCCATTAACTGATGATTTATCTTATGGTTTCCTGTTTGCTTGTCTCCATTAGACTGCTATAGATTTCTACATGATAGAAAGGTCTATTTTTAATAGATGACTAGCTCAGATGTTATTGACTAGGTGTAAAATGTTACTGAATAAAGTCCATCTTGCTGACAAAGTCTGGTTTTCTGTTCAACTAATGGTGTCGATTATAAATCAGTTATAGGTAGTTGTCAACTTACGACCTAAGCAACTTGTCACTGTTCTACTTTATTACAGGCAGTATGACTTAAAGATGATTATAATATCATTACACAGTATAATATACGTAAGGTAATTATAACATAGGCTGACTTGCGACCAGATTAACTTACAACCGGTCAGTTGTAACCAATCAAGGTCGTAAGTGGACAACTACATGTATTTAAATCTAGTTAATACTTACTATTATTTTTTCCAGGTACACAGAACATAGTACAGTAGGTCTAGCTCAGCAGTGGGATCAACTAGACCAGCTAGGTATGCGTATGCAGCATAACCTTGAACAGCAGATACAGGCATGTAACCAAAGTGGTGTGTCTGAAGATGCACTGAGAGAGTTCTCAATGATGTTCAAGTAAGTTATCATTTGTGTTCATTATTAAAGTATGCATTTATATCAAGTTATGTATTATTAGGTGACTTCTTGAAAAAATGAGATTTGATGTAGTTCTGATCAGTGTGTTTGATTCTTTCAGGGTTGTAATTACTATGTTTCTATGTTTTAAGGCACTTCGACAAAGACAAGTCTGGTCGTTTGAATCATCAGGAGTTCAAATCTTGCCTTCGAGCTCTTGGATATGACTTGCCAATGGTTGAGGAAGGACAGGTTGATCCTGAATTTGAAGCCATCCTTGATGTAGTCGATCCCAACAGGTAAAACAAAGATTTTTCTTCATTGCTCACTTTGATAATAGTTAATTCACTTAGATACCTTTTAGCAGTAAGTGTAATGTAGGCCCTTCAGATGTCACCATATTCCACTGGATAGGTGTTCTAAAAAATAATTTGAAAGTATAAGTACTTCTTTTGGATATGTTGAAAAGATTACCTCTATCTTTTTTCAGAGATGGACAGGTTTCCCTACAAGAATACATGGCTTTTATGATCAGTCGAGAGACGGAGAATGTCCAATCATCACAGGATGTAGAGGCTGCATTCAGGGCTCTAGCAGCTGGCGAGCGACCTTACATCACAGGAAACGAACTATATTCAGTATGTCATCATTTAACATCTGTATGGTTTGTTAAATTGTTCACAGCATTTGAAATGTGATAGAATGATGTGTCTGGTTAATAAAAAATAAGTTGTATCTGATCACTGCCTTTTCTTGTTTCAGAATCTGACGAAGGAGCAGGCAGACTATTGCATCTCGAAGATGAAACCGTACGAAGATCCACGGACGGCGAGAGTTGTACCAGATGCCTATGATTATGTATCATTTACACGAGAATTATTCATAAACTAGCCATATGTGTCTTGTGATGTGGTGCTGTCTTGACACACCTGTCACTCGACTTTGATGCTAATAACTCCTATATACCAATATATGCATGTTTTATTGTCTAGGTTTGCCATAGTAATTTGATAGTTTTAGAGTTTTGACTGAGCTTGATATTTTTGCTTTCTCCAGTAAGATACCATGCTATTTGTGTGCAGTTTATTCTTTAATATACGTGCAACCAAAAACAGATGATACTATATTGGCCTATTTGTTTTGTGGTCAATGCTTATTGTGCTGCTGTGGTGTTTCTTAAACTTTAACCAGCAAGTCATATAATGAGTAGCTTCTCATTATCTGATGCTAAATTTAATGTTAGATTTCCACTCTTTCTGGTAATATTTAAGTCTGATTAAGTAGCTAATTGTGTTCCCACTTGTCCCCGTCATTGTGGTAATGGTTGAAATTTTAACTTTTCAAATTGTGTTGTTTCAATTTGTTGGAAGGAAAAAGCCATAGTTATCATTCTCAAGTTACTGATACCTGTTACTAAACAGCTTTCATTGTTCTGCTTCCATTGTGTAAACCTTTACCACAGAATATTTGGTATTCCCGTGTAGTAAACAATTTCGGCCATCTTTTCTGCCTCTGCCAATCATATGTTAGTAATAATCAGGGAACCACGCAACAGTGTAGATGTTAGGTAGTCCTCAATTATAATGGAAATCGGTCGCCGATCTCCTTTCGTCCGAGCTTCACGGATTCTTAACATCTGGAATGGGCTTGTCTCGTCTACATGTCTGGCCATTCACTTCAGCCACCATCCTTTAGCTGTATCGTGTCGGATGCTGTAAGAAACCGCTAAATCATGCAACGCCACATAACCTTTTTTGTGTATGTTTCATTCAGTCGGTTAATCTGATGGATGGTGTAAGTGGAGATTTTATTGGTTGGCTGATGTGACTCGCTTCAGATGTGTCGGGACATGCCCACAGACATACAGCTAGGTATGGACACCAAGTGGAACATTTTATCGAATTGGCAGCATCACCAGAGAGTGATTTAGTTCTCTTTTCAATCAGTCGGATTTTTCTTAGTGTATGAAATACGTTGAACACCAGATTTTTTATTTCTAGTCAATGTACTTGATGTACTTTCTGAATTTTAGATTGTTCTCCGATATTGATGTGATTAATATATTTGGTTGTATGGTTAATGAAATTTTATTGTGAAGACTTACGTAAGAGCTTCTTATAGCGTTGGCATTTAGAGAGGTTGAACTTGTTGTGTTGGTTGGTATTTTTAACATCCATTATACTATGGCTGGCCTTGGCAGAAATAAACAGCGTAAACCTAGTTAGTTTAGTATTTGGTTTTTGTGCAGCGAGAACGAGTATGGTCTGGTAAAGACACTTGATTAATTAATAAGATGTATATTATCAATTTTTTAGATCACCTCAGACTTCAGGGCAAAATAGAATAACCAGAAACATAGTGTGATCTCCCTTAAAACTCATTATTTAATTAAGTTAAAGTATGAATCCAAATCGTTTTCAATTTCACTGTTGTATGGATAATTGTTTTTTTAATACAGGTTACCCACAGCACGGGGAAAATGACTTGAATATTTTCCCACAGTGAAAACAAATTTGGTAAAAGGAAATTTTTTGCCTTACGTTCCAAATTTATAGGATTATGATTATAGGTGGGTGGAGGCCGCCTTGAATTACTGTGGGTAACCTGTAATACTCGGGGTGCTTTATGACTGACATACGTAGGGAAAGAATACCAAAGCAAAATTGCTGAGGACTTCATTTGTCGATTACCCAAAACAAGGAAACTGCTGTGAGCCCAACTATCTATCACACTATGCGAAGCTTGGTAGCAAGGGAAACACATGACCACACACACACACACACACACAAATGACAAGTGGCTCAGAGTACTAAAATTCATTGATATGAAATCTCTGAATTATTTGAAGTAGTTCGGCTCATTTCAGCTACCATTGACACGGAAGTGGTAGTTAAAACGGTAACATTTACATTCTGTACAATATTTCAACTTCCGTAAATATATACTTAGTTATTACTTTTGAACGACTGCAGCCGATAGTACGGTCAGGATGGCGAACTTTTTGTACTTGGCCAATATTTTCAAATTTTCCCATCCACAGGTTAGATGCAAATGGACGTAAACTATATTTAATTAAACAACACAGTTACAGTATACGACGCTTTCCTGGAGCTTAAAGAGGAACCTACATAAATTCAACACCGCAGATGTTTACCCCAGCTTCAAACTGTTATAGGGCACCATAAACAATTTCCCATCGCCGACTGATCCACTTTTGAGCCCCGACCCGACATATTTTTTATTTCCTATTCCCGGACTAAATTTAAATTTCGCGGTTTGATCGTGAGGTGGCAGTGATCAAGTGTTAAGGCACGGATATTTTTAAATTTAGACTACATGGAAACTAAACAGATTCTTTGGAACAAAATAAGCAGACTTAAAAATATTCACATGAAATACGCGAAACATGCTATAGATTAATTTAGTAAATACACCATAACTAGAGCGTTTCCGGGACTTTAAAAACAGCGACTGCTTTACTTACCAACACTAGGTGGCTGTGCCCAATAGGCAACAGCCAGGGTTCTCTACCCCAAACTTCAACAGGACAAGATTCTTATCAAATAATCGTTACATAGTATCGTTATGACCCCTAAAAGTATGATCTTAGATATTTTAATAAACAAATATAAAAAGTATCGTTATGACCAAACTGAAAAATATTTAAACTTTGTAATTAACACCTAGTCACTAGCACCGCTTTAAAACATAGAAAAAATCTGCATGTTTTCCATAAATTTTTAAATAAAAAAATATGAAGAAAAGCCTTTTCTCATAAGAAAAAACGGGAAACAATAAATTTTATGGTGCCTAATCTTGCCTGTTTAAATTTTACCAGCACCGATAAAGGTTCCATCCACACAACAGTGCAGATCTACTTAATGACCATACGAAAAATATGCTTAACTCGGAAGTTTTAAATTTGTCAGATAGTTAGGAGTTTTAACTTGTAACGTCTCGTAAGGCGACAATCCTGAGCAAACTATATCGTCGGTTTATTGCCAAAATACAAGTGTGGTGAAAGAAAGAAAACTACTTAGAGACGCACTCCAGAAACTAACTTTTAAAATGTGGGCTATTATTGCTTGGATAAGAATGAGATAATTGATGAGTAAAGATTATTATTTTACTGAAACCCATGATCCAGATTACCGGACAGGTCTTCAATACAAATGCGGATGCGGATTCTAGTAGCTCCATAATCAATAATTTTTCGAAATAATCATAACGCAGTCCTTCCAAGTCTTCCGATAAAGGTGGAAGATCTAGTCATCTACCGGTTATCCTGTTTTTCTAGAAAATCTTTCGGTTTAGTTTGAAAATCTTCCCCTTTTACGGACTTGGCCTGTGGTCGCAGTGCCACCCGAAGTGAAAAAAATTAATTAAAATATAGTTGATAGTAGCACCAGAGCTGTTAGAAAAGAGCTGGGACCCCCTCCTGTGGAACCAGACGGGCACAGATCTCGCTCAATCTCGGATGTTTCGTTATTTGGTACGTTATCTGTTTTGTACGTCTTCCATGTGGGTATGGTATACGTATAAGAGACGCAGCTCGGATGGATTAACTCTGGTAGATCACGAGAGGCGTCGCCCAAGGAAGTGTCCGTTGCAAATATTGTACGACATATTTCAGTATCGCCCACGGAGGGGAGAGCGATATCACTAAACACCGGGTGACGAGAAAACACGAGAAAGTGAAGGATGCGAAATCTTTAGGGATCCAGGCGGGGCTGACTGTTCTTTTATTTTAAATTGTGTTGTTGCTGACCAACTATTTTGCCAAACATCTACTCATGAATAAATCATGTTAATTCTTCTGGTCTGTATTTCACTTTTTAACATGGTTCAATATTTAGTTTTTAGTGCTGTCTTTGGTGGAGAGTTTTGTGTCAGGCACATCAGATGAGGACCTATATAGCATCGTACAAGAATGGAATACTTTTCAGGTTGCCGTTGATCTACCCGAATTTGTGGCGGTGGAAGTTGACAAGTGGTGGGGCATTACTTGAGCAATAGAGTTATGATTGTTAGCTTTAAAAGAAACGGCATCACTTACACAACCACTTACCTATTTGTAATGTTATTATCAGTGTTCTGACAAATCCTTACATCTTAATATTTGGCAGTTCTGTACAAAATGCGCATGTGCGGCAATCGCCATATTTATTATGTAGTAACGCGGAAAAAATACGTCCCTCCCGTAAAATAAGTCACTCTCACATCATGCCTTTAGGTGCTTATAATTTGAAAAAATACCGTGGTCGTTTGCTGAATTTTTATATTTACTGAATGTTCCACCACCAGAACAAGGAAAAATGTAGTCGCAATATCACACGCCACGATGTGGTCGAAATGCCCCTAATGATTAGGTCGAAATACTCCATTAATTTTAATAACCGAGCTCCGATACACGCTGTTTAAACAACATTGGTTAGCTAATCGAAGATATAACAACTGTGTATAAATAGGTAGGTACTGTGAGGTCAATATTTAGAGCTATTCTTCTTATTTAGCTATATCATGGTTGGTGTATAGCTTTAAAAGGGAAACAGTTCATTTACCTTCTTTTTTGGGTTTACCAACATTATATAAGATATTTATTTCAATTTAGTGGCATTTTCTTTTAAATTTTTACTGAAAAAAGGGTGTATTTGCTTTAAAAAGGGAAACAGGACCCGTACTAGCTATTGTGTTTTACCGTAAGGATAAATAAAAGATTTATTTTTTAAGTTCACGTACATTTTCCATTTAAAGAAACGAGAAAGCAATTAAAACCCGAATTTTTAAAGTTTCATAAAATTTAGGGAAAATTAAGAAGCTATTAAAGTTATTGCGAAGGCCATGAATAAAGGTGACGTTTATAATTAAAAAAAAAAAAATAAAGGCCGGGGGGCAAAACCAAAAACACAACACGATAAACGCAGATAGCTCCAAATTTTAGTGAGGATAAAATTCTGAATATTTTATATTTTGATTAGATCCTAGAAAAGTTCGAAACGTTGAATTGTTATCGGATATTAACATATTCCAATTATTCTATAATGTGGTTAAGTAGCAATTGAATAGGTTAATGGTCGACTGTAAAATTGTAATGAACATTTAGGTATGTGCATTACATTCAATTGAATTAATTTGGAATCTTATTGGATAAAAAATCATGGATGAATAAAGGTGGTTGATAATTAAACGGGTCATTCAATAAATCAACGCACAATTAGTAGTCAGTGATCAGTACCCAATAAATAGATTATTATGTGATATTTATTTTTGGACGAAAAGCTTCATTGACTATAAAGACCACAGGTTAACCAATCTAATAACAGAAATATTCAATTGATTAAGTGGTTAATGATTGACGACGCAGGGCGCTTCCTTGGTCTAGCGGTAGCGCGTTGAACCACAGCTCATTACAACCCGTGTTCGAATCTTCGATTCATTACCTTTGGAGGCCCATTTAGCCCAACATGTGCACAAAAGTGCCCGTAAAACATCAATCATCATGATCATCATCATCATTATTGATGATGCTCAGATGACTTGCCAGGAATTAGTTGACGTTCTGAATGCTATCGGATAATAATCATGATCTAGAAACTCTTGGGCGATAATGAGACTACTGCCTAGCTACCAGTAGAGTAGCGGTGTAGTTTTAATCCAGTTTGACACAACAATTTTGAGAAGTCGGCTAGGTCAGTCGTGCCAGTGGCCAAGTTTTGTTGCGGTACTATCCTGTTAAAATGGGCGCCTGTCTTTTACTTCTCGTCACATACACGTACTGCATTTTTGGTTTTATTCAATGAGAAGTATATACTCAGCGATTCGATTATTTTTCAACTTGACGGTCATGCGAGACTTTGAGCTGCGTAGCCTTGCAAGTAACGCGTGGTAAGTAGAATGCGAAATAACGATTTGGGCAAACGCCATTTCGGCTGAGGGATTGAATGGTTTGTTTATCTTTGAAACCGGTCACAGTGGAATTTCAGTTGTTATCGTATATTATGTGCGCCGTTTCTTCACCTGGTGGAGCTTAAAAGGAATATAAATGCATAATTATAGCTGGTTAAGGAATTAACTTAGATAGTCCTACAAGTGCCGTGTGCTCTGACATAGTAGGTATGTTGCTCTCAAGCACCACAATTGTAGATGAGTCGCCTTTTGGGCTGTTGTTACTAATCACCATGGTGACCGGTGAATCACAAATGGTTATTTTCCGAGTTTGAAATGACTAAGCTAAGATTAAGCTAAGATTCGTCTTGAACTAAAAAATAACACGAAGAATTCATAATTGTTACGCTCTCTTAATGAACAGAGGTCACCAACGAGCACAGAACTGTTACAAATTGATGAATTAAACTGTTGTCTAGCAGGTAAGTCTGTCAGAAATATAAGTTATTCTTACTTTATTAGTGTGGTATTTTGTGGAAGGTCTAACTATAACAGGTTTGCTATTAGAAGCCTAAATTAATACGTTTGTCTTGAGTCCTATTTCAATGCTATGCTGATATTCTTACAAAACGACACCGTTCACAATATTATTTTCGTTCTATATAATCGAGCAACCACACACACACACACACACACACGCACACACGCACGCGCGCACACACACACATCATACCTCACTGAGGTACATAAATTCCCACCAGAACTCGCTGACCGTAGTGTTACGTGTGATTGCTCAAGATACATTTAACCCGTGCTAGACGAAGGCAGTCCCCATAAACCCCCTTCCCTCCTCCCCTCATCCAAGAGCCGACTCCATCAGCCGTCAGACACTGGACCGACCAGACAGAAGCTAGCTACAGACAGCAGTAAGGCTAGTATAGGCCAGACTTGGATACATGGCTCTAGCCTCCAGCCTACATATCCCACATCAGTTGTCTAGGAAGAGCTTGACATTCTTCCCAACTCACACGTGGTTACCAGTATCAACAACAACGTCAACAGTAACAACAACAACAACAACAACAACAAGATAGACTCGAAGAAGTGATATCTTTATCCGGTTTATTTCCGTTTGATGGTTTCCGTTTTTTGGAGATAATGGAATTAGAATTACCGGCTCATCATAGGATAAAAGTGACGTTAACTGTCATAGATGTCTATTTAGTGGCATCAGGTAGGTTATAATGACACTAGTCTTTGATATTATTTCCTGGACGACTAGGTTAATCTGAAATAATGTTATAAATGTATGAGTACGGGTCTATGGGGTTCATGTGCGTGCTTGTGTATTTGTATGCAAGGGCGCTTTATTAAATATACATTATTATTATTATTATTATTATTATTATAATTTTTATTGTGTGTATGTGTGTGTGCCCGTCTTTCTCTCTTTCCCCCATATCTGTGTGTGCGTGTTTTCAATTTAGTTTTAATAAGAGACGTGCTTGTACAATTCTGTCCATTTGAGTAAGTAGTTAAGTAGCCACTGAGGAAGTAACAGTTTTTAGGACTAAAGTTCAATGAAGTCCATCTCTCTCTCTTCTCTCTCTCTCTCTCTCTCTCTCTCTTGTGTGTGTGTGTGTGTGTGTGTGAGTTAACCTTATTGAGGAAGACGCGGACGGTTTGTAATTTAACACTTACCCACGGGGACTAACACTAGATAAATTTAGACTTAGGAAACATGGTATGTTGGCTGAAGAGAGACAAAACCTCACCAGCTATCTGGATAGACAAGAACCCCCCCCCCCACACACACACTAACACACTCTAGTGATACTATGGAAATTCAAACCGTCTCCTGATGCACATCATGATAATAAGCAAGGAATCCTTCAACTCAAGAGAGAAGACAAAAATGTAGAAGTCGGTATGTCATGATAAATTCATGAAAAGGCTATTATTAAGGACGTAATACATAAAGTCGATTTGTAACCTAGAATTGGTCGGCTATTTTACTAATCTTACTTCAAGGTGATAAATAGAGTTTCCACATCCAGCAAACTCCGATCATTTCATATTAAACAAAAATAGTAATATAATAATAATAATAATAATAATAATGGCCGAAATGACAATTTTTTACGTGGCTGATAACCTCACATGAGGGAGACGCAAATGGTTTGTAACTTACAACTTCCCCACGGAGACTAATTCTAAAAAAATTTAGAATTTAGAATATATGGCATGTTTGGTGTAGAAAACGTTGACAGTTGCCTGGCTGGATGAAAAACTCCTCCTACTATTGTACCACGGCCGAGACGCGAACCTGCCACCTCGAGCACAGAATGACCATAGCCATAGGTAAATAGTCTCACGCTCTACCCACGAAGCCAATTACTAAATGTTTGCTTTACATATTAAGATTGTTAATGGAGTCATTTGGAAACCTTAATACACAACTACTACACGAAATTTTACTGTGAATTATAAAACTCTTATAAATGTTAAAAGTAGAAACTGATTATCGAAATATAATCAGACAAGGAAGCAATATTTGGGTATTAACTTAACCGTTTTGATAATACAAATAAGCGAAATAAACAAATAAATAAACAAACACTTCACAGGTTTTACTACATTTAAAAACGGTAACCCACCCACAACTAGGATCTATATGAATAACTATGTTATTGTCTTCAATTCATAACTGTTTGAAACAGTATTAAATAACTACGGGGTACTCAATAAGTCGCTTTCCCGTTAAGAACTTGTACAGGCTACAAATGGTAAAGCGACTATGGGGCTGGCCTGTAGAAATATGACCATGAGCAATAGTCAGATTTGACTAAGTCACGTTCAACCGACATATATATGAAATAGGTCTTACGTATTATGCTTATTTATGCAGAATGTTTTCGTTAAGCATATAGATGTTATCGAGACAAAGTAGGTAAACTTTGGTGATAATATTGCTTTAAACTATACACCTTCGTATTTAGCTGGCAAAGAACAGACGGTTATTGCAAATCAGAAATAAGTGGAATAAGGTGTGGTAAATATAAATGTTATGGAAGCTGCAATTATATGCAAATTATTGATGCAGGCCGATTGCGCAAAGATGTAATCACAGCATGGAATGTAAATAGAATATTAGCTATTGGTTAGTAATTAAGAAATTACCTGTTTTTATTTGGGAGACAGTTTTTATCTCACTTGGCTCACAAATGATCTAAACCTCGGATCTGGTTATAATGTACAATGATGCACGCATGCATGCACACATACACGCCCGCCCACACACGAACACGCACGCACGCGCACACGCACGCACGCACGCACACACACACATAAACAAACCGTATTGCGATATGTCATATAAGACATACACGATAATAAACTAAGTGATCCGCAATATTTCGAAATTACCTTCTGAAATACACAAAATGTTTACTCGTTAAATGAAATGGAATGTTTTGGTGACAAAGAAGCATTTTTTTCCAGCTTATATAAAATAATATATTCGGTTGTTCAATTGGAATAGTCATAGTTTTGCACTATCGTACATCAAATATATGTTTGGTGCCTTATAGAGGTATTTAGTTTAGTTATTTACTGACATAATCTTTTGTTCAGCTACTTATCTTTGACTTTTTGTGTTATCTTTAAAGATGCATTTTGACACTTCATACGAATCGGTTGTTGCAACTAATGTAAGTTAAGTATACGTGCAAAACCTCAAATCAAATGATTCGTTTTATTAACACCAAGATGGGTTTAATTGTCTTATTTTATTTTCCTCACATTAATTTATTCAGCTGATTATAAAATATTCACGGCCAATCATTAAAACATCACTTAGTTACCAAAATATTGACTAATTTTACTTCGCCGTATTTCTCAAACGTTTACTAATGGACAATAAATATGACACTCTTTGAGGAATATCAGTTTTAGTTAATTGTCAATTGTCCCAAGAAGTTGTAATTATACTTAAAGATAAAGATTAGATTAATCCCGTTTCTTTGGCAGAGCTGAGGTGTCTAGTAGTCCCCAACTATGACCTATATCATCAGATTCGGGTTCGACCAATAAGAAGGGATAATTTTAAATGATATTATCATAGCCTAGTGGTATTAATAATGAACTAGTTTTATCTCTTCTCTCTAGGATTTGTTTAATTTGTTCCAAAAACGTGAAAGTTGGGGATTTAAGTACAAATACGATAGGTCGTTTTAATTATGTGTTATTCTCACCATAAGGTACTGTACTAACGTCGCGTGGTTGGTGTAGGCCTATGTAATATTTATTTAAATGCAATTAAAATTACTGTTGAAAAAAATGTAAACAGATAAATACATCTGTATAGGGAACATAGTTTGTGTATTACTAATAGTAAGCATTACTGTTAGGTATGAATTAAATGTTTACACGAAGAACTGAGTATTTATTCGGTTCATAAATACTCCTTAAACAGAGGGAATGGTGAGGTGAACGACCTTAATTACATATTTTTTATACTGGGATTCGAACACCGAATTGGTATTTGCAGTGCATCGCGCTATTAACATAGCTATGGTGACATCATTCGAGAAACACGACAGCGTCTAATTAAACGGTCATTATTATGGATTGATCACATTATTTTGATAGGTTCTTTAGAGACAGTCATTGGCTTGTTGATGTCATTCGATGACGTTCCTTACGGTCGGATTACGGAAGCCACAGCCAACCAAACGTCAGCGTCCTGGATAGCAGGACTTCCGGTGAGTCTTTAATCTTCCCCGATAATGCAAAGCCATTCGTAGATGACGCTATCTGAATCCTAATAAGCGGAACAACCGTTTATCCAGGTTCCAAATGTTCTCCCACCTCACTGAAACGTATAAATAAATTACAACAGCAATTATTCTCCTCTCAGTCTCGAAACTATGGATTATTTATCCGTTTAGAACCATTTTACAATCGCCAAACACGTTGCTAGCACTGCAAGGCTTTTTTCGGCAAAATCAGTGGATTTTTACAAAATTGGATTACTTGTCGAACAATAATAATCAATATCACAATAAAGGTACCAGTCTATCAGATGGCCAACCCGGATTAATATCCTCGAGTCTTTTGGGGGTTTTGTTTTTTGTAGAGAGTAAACCATTTATTGTTGACTGTATTGCATTTTCCAAAGAAGCCTAAGTGTAGCATTCGCCAGGGATTCTTTCCCTTGCTAATTGAAATCTATAATCAAGCTATTAATCAAGGATATATAACACACGTTCCTATGGAAACACGTGAGTTCTATTTAATTTAATTTCCCCACGAATAATTGATTTATTTTCCATTTTCTGTGTCCGTGATTGTGCACAAACTGGAATAAGACAGTCATGCGTTGTTGTTCTCGATGCTATCTTTATTAGAAATGCTAATTTGAATTATTTTGCTTCCCGTTTTAGATAGTACAAACAACAATTGACCTTTTCGACACAATTCTAATTCCATTCTATCAATGCAGATTGGAACAATTGGATGGGAAAGCCTGTCATAATATTGCTGATACACTGTTAGTGGATTCCACCACGCGTTGTCTCTTCAATTTAGAATGAATGACTGGATGCCACCGGCAACAGAGCCGGGACTCTCAATTATTGTTCCAGTCTCATTATTTTAGTCATTGGCTAGTGCAGGTGACGTAAAAAGGCTTTAGTTCAGGAACTACGAGGTGCTTACTGGGGGTAGTTAGCTGTGATTTACTGCTAATGAATCAATCCAATCTTCCAGCATATGATATAAAAATGGTGCTCCTCTTTCCTGGTGCCACCTGAACAAAATCTGTGATGGTTTTGTCTCTCGCTCATGAGAGTATATATATATATATATATATATATATATATATATATATATATATAGAGAGAGAGAGAGAGAGGGAGAGAGAGAGAGAGAGAAAGTTAGACAGATAGAAGATAGATAGATAGATAGATAGATAGATAGATAGATAGAGAGAACGGTAATATATTTGTTAAAAAAACTATTTCATAATGTACAACAGTTTTACACAGTCCTGTGGTGGGATCAAAACCTATAAAATCAGCGTGAATAATAAATATTACATGACGTCTCCAAACAAACGAAAGTTAGCACCAGTAATATCTGATTTTACTAATCGGCCAATTTCGAAATAGGATACCGGAGATGGGATTATTTAATCGTAGAACATGCTAGAAGTTTTGTCGGGCGCCTCCGTGGTCTAGTCGTAGCGTGAAGGTTGTTTCATCTGTGACTTCGCTTCATTACCTTTGGAGGTCGCTCGGCCCATTTATCCTACCATGTGCACAAAAGTGGCCATAAAACACCAATCATCATCTAGAAGTTTTGTCTGATAATTAATATTTGTTTGTTTATTTACTAACAGTTGCTCATACCAGGACTGTTTGGTTTGTTTACTGTTTACAAAAACACCAATTTTTGGGTAAGTATGTGGCACAAAGAGCGTCTCTATGACTGAACAAAAAATGTTGTCAATCAATTTTTAATTCTAATTATAATTCCATTTCTACAGCGGTAATGTTAATTAAGTCAGTAACTAGAATAATTATCTGATATATTGTTCCCATTGACTCTAGGTTATCACATGGATAGTTTTCTCCTTGGCAACAAATGGTGCGGTTTTTCTATATATCACCATCAATCATCAAGTGGAGCCAGAATTAATTGGGGTCAATTTGGGTGTGTACGGAAAATGTCGAGAAAATATCAACAAACGATGTCTATGTAAACTGTAAGTATCAGGTATATAAAGTATTCAAGTGATGGCTTACTTATATGGGTATAAATTTTACTTCGGTTAAAAAAAGTTATAAAATAAACAATCTGAAAGTGAAATAAATTTTTTTTTGACTAACACACACAACACGAGTTTCGACCCTAAAATTCATGTTTGTAACACGGTACACTACCAAATGTGATATTTGAGCGCTTACTTTGAACTTAACACCTCTTCGTGGTGATCAGTTGACACTATAATTCGTGGGGATTATAATTCGCGGCAATCTCGTCGGCAAAGCTTAGAAATTACTGTATTAGGTGACTTCCAGGATAAGTAAAATCGCTGATGGCGAGGTCTGAAATAAACTACAATGTCACTTTTTATATGGTTTTCCTAACTAGTTTATTTCCCTATTAAGCAGTAGCTTGTCGCCTTTACGTTGTCGATGTCACCGGAGCTGAGGTTAAATAAAACACGGAATCGTTTATTCCGGAGTGCCTTTCTTCCTTAGGTTGCTTGGAATAAGCGTTTTAGGGTATACATTCTGTCCTCCATTTTGGTCACAATGATAACACTCAAGTAAATATGGCTTCTATTTTCCAGGCCAACAGAGAGTGTATTCGGTTTATTGTATACATCTTGTGAGAACGTTAGATGGAAGACCACGATGTTCCTTGTTTTGGTTACCGTGTTTATAATAGGGCTAGCTACACTTATTATCGCCTTCTTTCTAGCTCTGACGTTATCGTTTTGGTTGCCACATTGTGCCAATAAGGTGAATAATTTGTGTGTGTGTGTGTGTGTCAATGGAAGGATCCTTATTTTCAAACATACACCAATGTGTGTGTATATGTGCGTGTTTGTGTGCGTATGCTTGTGCGCGAGCAAATAATACACACACACACACACCTCTAAATATACATATATTTTTTTGTTTCAGAGCCAGAGCGACTTGAGAATGTGTTCAACGCGAACGTCCATCTACGGACCGGAAACCACTTGTATCAATGACGTCACAGTGATGGAGTCAATGGCTCCAGTTAACAGACAGCCGTTATTACACGACGCAGCCAGTGGAATAAACACTCAAACCTGATTTTGTATTTGTCGCAACTGACACATATAGACACATATATGGAACACAGCAGAGAAGGGAGTTTTAAAATGGCTCGCTCCTGCAATATTAACATGATATCTGTCTTAAAGTTGCATTAAGAGGATTTTAATGAATAACAACGCCTTATTCGACGGATACACAGAAGTACGAATTGTTAACATCAGGCAACTGTAATCCTGATGAGATGAGTGACATTGTTGTGGTATATAATAGTACAACGGTTACATTAATGTACCAGTTAACGCCAGTTATTATTGTTCATGATCGATAACTGGCCTTAGTGTAATAATACCGTAATTCAACGTTTGTCTGAATGTTTACAAATGGCAGCTAAGTATTAGACTACCCGAGGAGATTCTAAGCCGAGAATAAAGACAGGTATTAGTTAATATATACAATTTTCTGTACTAATATTTAGTTGTTATTGCGGATCAGTGTTATTTAAAAGTTTTAAGCTTAATTATTGTGTAAGTCGATTTCCTTTATTCGGAGTTATTTTTTAAATCATTAACAGTAACGATTATTTTACGTATTCCTTGAGTATCAAGACGACTTTATTCAATTGAGTTGTTCAGGTGACATCTACCTAAAACATCTACACATATGGATGACTTTCGTTATTTCTTTAGACGTGTAAGAAACATATTATCAAGGAACACAAGCATCTACCAAGTTAATCTGAATCGTGAGATGGAAAATAGAAAAGTGAAAATAGAGCTGTCAGATATATATATATATATATATATATATATATATATAAGAAAATAGAGATATATATATATATATATATAGATAGATTATATAACAATGATAATAGCAGTACCTACATATAAAATTGCATAACACGTCGATGTTAATCGAAATACATATGTCTGCAATACAAGCTTCAATTGAGAATGAAGCATCATTCCATTTATCAGGTGGCTTTAAAGTAATGTAGACTCGAGTATCATGATATTAAATGATATAACGTTTAGTGGTTCAGTATACACGCAGTAAATGCTTGAGCCTAAAAGGGACACCTGTTGCTCACCAAAATGAAGGCGCCTATCTGGTGATATTTATGGACGACAAATTCTAAGCGCTTCAGTAGTATGGAGCAATGGATTCCGTTAAAGACTGCAGACAAATCAAGCATTATTAATATAGCCATGTGCACTTTGAAGAGACCACTTTCTGTTGAACGACCTCTATGATAAGCAAACTGATAGTTGGCATAGAGGTCACAGACATGGGGTCAGTTCCATTTTGTCAATTCCAATTAAACTCAATTCCATTTGGTCAATTCCAAATTTATCAATTCCAATTCCCTTTTTACCTACTCATTTTTACCTACTACTGTTTACCATGATTAGGTACCCCGAATACCTAATCCCAGTACCTACTTTGAATACCTGCTCCAAATAGTTTGTAATCCAAGTAGGATTGTCATGGAAGAAATATTTCACAATTAAAAAATTAATTGGTAAACTAATTTACGGATTAATTTGTTTTGTAGCAAACTTTAATTCCAATTCCAAATTAACAATTCCAATTCCATTTTTTTAAATAAGCAATTCCAATTCCAATTGCGTAATTGGAATTGCCCATCAATTACAAATTATTATTTTATTATTATCATTATACCAAACTTATAATGAGCCCATGTCTGGAGGTCACTAATACCCATATTAATCTCCAATGCGCCTTACTTCTCATCTTTTCAATAAGATTGAAGATAAAAGGGAATGCGATGGCCGGATCATCTCCGTTATCTCTGCAATAGTCCTTCAGCTATATGCCTCAGGTATAACCATCACGAACGATAAATAAAACAATCACTCAACCATTTACTTATTTATCCATTCCCCGAACTATAATATACCACGTGAACTAACCACGAACTTAATTTATTTCCATGAACTAATAGTTCTGTCTGCGATAGAAATTGTAATTCACGTTTAATTTTCATAAATTTAATTTATCTGCGGATGTGTTGAACTTGATCAGTTGTTGTAATTATTGGCTTTATGTCTAGAAGCAGATTATTTGAGTAATTTGTAATCGATGTTTCATTTTCAGAAATTTAATTTGTCTCTGCGAGTGTTTTGGAGCTGATAGTTTGAGTAATTAGCAGTTGGTGTTTCATTTTGATAAATTTGATTATTCTGTGAGGCTGTTGTCTTGATCATTCTTTGTAATTAGCGGTTTTATGTCTACGAGGTGATTAATTTAGCAATTAGCTATCTTCTACTACCTGTGACAATACCTACTGTGTGCTAGTAATTATTAAACTTATCTATGAGATATGTGCAACGAAGTCACTAAATGGAAATGTAAAATGATCTGAATGCATGAATTTTACAATCGGTGTGTTTAAAACAGAACTCAGCTAAAAGATGGATTTATGTTAGGGACATGTTTCAAGGTCAGGTAGTTCCCGTACCACGTGAGAATATCACAATTATCTAACCTTAAGTGGCTACTAGCTCAGTTTGAGTATAAAATGAATATCCGTTATTCCGACGTATCTATTCACATTAATATTCTCAGCTACAATATCTTTTTCATTTTATCGTAACTCGATAACGCTGACGTCAAGATGTAATGCCCATAAACAATAATTTTATAATAAAATGGCACCACCGTGGGACTATAATGACAATTATCTCTCAGGTCAGAAGTACGTGAGCTACAATTGTCAATACAAACAGGATGCTAGGAATAATATAAAACAATATCATCCTTTATATAAACTGGTCAAATTAAGGGATAACCTGTACTTAAATGTTATATGTCGGGCGCCTTCGTGGTCTAATTGATAGCGCGTTGGACCACAGATCACTACCACCTGAGTTGAATCTCAGCGTGGGCATATCTGAAGGGTGTTTCGTCTTCGACTTTACTTCATTACTTTGGAGGTCGCTCGGCCATTTAACCTACCTACAACAATCATCAGCCCAATGATGTCGCCACTCGACCATATATTTCAGGTATTTAAATCATTTTAGTTAAGTTTGTTACTCACTCATCACTCATTAATCTGGCAAATATACCGAATTCGTATTTAGTTACAAACTCTCAAAAAATAGATAGATAGATATTTATTTCAAAATTTTCTCAAAATTATAGTTTACTCTAGCAGGATTCCTGCCATCCCTAACCTCATCTCATATGAGGTAATATTAATAAAAGTGATTTAACCAGATTGAATATATTTTATGCGAAACGCATCATATAACACCGATTCTGTTCCCGCTGCATGCTCTGGCTTCTTTCATGTTTCAGATCGATGTACAAGATCCTGTTTCTCAAAATCAAAGTACTGAATGGAATAGCACCACTGTATCCAAGCGAACTGATCCAAAGTTTTTTTCTTTATTTCATACATCAATATTTGCTACACAAACGCGAGTCCAAACTTAATAAATATGATGACAATTGAGCGTATAAAATATCACAAATAAAATAAAAAGATTAAAAACTATAAAATGCCCTAAATTTACCGACGTATTAACAAAGTTCTCTGATTTTACAATTCTTTGTGTCAATGTACATTTCAGCTTAGAGCTGTTGTACACAGCTGAGCCCAAAAGGCACATAATACTACTATAACAAGTCTACATTTGAAACTAAACACATGTTTTCTATACATAGCACTAACACTTTAAAACATCAATAACAGCCAACATGCACTTGCGCTGCATCTCATATTAAAACCCATTATAATATTAAAGGCATTGTTATACGCAACAGTAATGGAATGGATAACAGTCTCCTTATACTGATCCCAAAGGGAACAATTTGTGATTCACAAAAGCAGAGCAAAAGTAGAATTTACGTATTAGCATATTACCACGTCTATACCACACTCTTTATTTAATTTATTATCTATGATGTGACCCAAGTATTTAAACTTGCTCGCATAATACAAGGCATTGTCATCTACCAAAAATTTATGTTTGCCACATTTAACTGTATCAAAAAACATAAGCTTTAATTTATTCGTATTAAATAAAATATCATTATCTTTACCAAATGTTAACCACAAATTAAACTATGTCTGAAGTCCTTCAGTAGAAGGTGTAACATCACGAAGTTATCTGTATGCAGGAGATGATTTATCACAACGCCAGCAAAGTAACAGCCAGTTGATGCAGAATTCAACCTAACATTAAGACAACTCATATAAATTAATATATATATATATTTAACCCCCCCAAAAATTTATATATATATATATATATATATATATATATATATATATATATATATAATTATTTATTTATACCCAAGGCGAACCCTGTTTTTTTAATTAATTTGTAAAACACTTTTACATGTTAAAAATAAATTATTTAAAAATTTTTTGTAAACGTTGAAAGGTGTATATTAGAAATTTAATAATAAAACTATTATAAATTATACATTAATAAAATTTACAGTACGTTAGATCAAACTAACGATGGCACCGAGCTACTATTTACCCCAAGATGTGACCAGCGTCAAGGCTAACAAATCACTCCTTATCCCCTCACCCACCATTTTGAAATAAATATACGAATATATATATATATATATATATATATATATATATATAATAGAGATAATGAAGAAACACACACACACACACTGGTACTTAGACTTACACATGTCTCAGCAAGAAAAGTCGCCACTCTGGATTCAGTCCCCTGAAGAAACGTCCAGAGTTTGAATTCACGGATCGAGATTCTCTGTGCCTGTGCCTTATTATACACAGCTAAAACACACATTGCCCGTGCCAGAGATTGAGGTTCGTGTTTTCTTTTTACCAATTTTGTTTTATTTGATATAAAGGGTTAGTGACGAGTAGGTCATAGAATTTATTGGATTTATATGCTTATGAGGTATTTGACCCTCCAGCAAATATCACAAGGCATATTATGCTGCGGTTAAGATGTTCCTTTTTCTGTGCGTCGAGACTGTACGTTTCCAGGTCCATGCGTTCTAAGAAAAGTTGATCTAGAGCTGTATATTCCGTGCACTATTTGCGTCTTTGGAGGCACGCCGTTTAAGTGTCTGGCCTGGTTATCCAGCATTTAAATGACTGTAGCAGGCACAGTACGCTCTTAAAGCATTATAAGTACTCCTGACTCAGGAATAGAAACACTGCATCGCATCTCGAGCGGTGGCATTGGACACAGTTCGCGCGGTTGGTGTGTTTTAATAACAAGTTTACTTGTATATATAATTCACCTTGGTTGTATGTGGGAATAGATTTATCTTTCCTAGGTCCAGTTTGTACTATGACATTCAAGATTAGCTCTAATCTGCTTGTCATAAATAACATTTAAGAACTACAATAGTTAGAATAGCATAAATTAGGTCAGGTTTGAAAATGATAGCATAGTTCAAACAGTACGGAAGCTATGGCGCGCTATTACGGTCTGCTTCAGCGCAGATGTCAGTCTTTTAATAGTAATTAAGATAAACAGTTTTAATAGTAGTCGCTTCATGACGCCTGCCCGTTGTAAAAACTGATCTTTGAAGACAGTGACAATTGGGTTATATGGTTTATATAGTATTGCTTTGAAGAAAGATACAGCAATTAAAAAATAGCTATAAATAGGGCTGCTTAGATAATTAATCTAAACATTCTCACTACTGCCGTGATCTGACTTGGGTGTTCTACTCCCAAACTCCACGGCTGTAGGTGATTCGCTTTTTGTTTTTGCTTGGCGGCTTAGGGACTGGTGAGACATTACACATGTCTCAGCAAGAAAAGTCGCCACTCTGGATTCAGTCCCCTGAAGAAACGTCCAGAGTTTGAATTCACGGTTCGAGATTCTCTGTGCCTGTGCCTTATTATACACAGCTAAAAAAACACACACACACACACACACACACACACACACACACACACACACACACACACACACACACACACACACACACACACACACACACACACACACACACACACACATATATATACACACACGCACACACACACACACAGAGAGAGAGAGAGAGAGAGACTGAGTGTGTGTATATGTCACTTGGAAGACGGAATATATATATGGTTATTACGCCTCAAGGTGTTCTGTAATTGGAAGATGATATTATTACGGCGAGTGTGATGAGTGAATATTTACAACTTTTGTAGTCTGGTTCACAATCACGTGCCACCGTGTTCCAATTATTGAACAATTATACCAGACTCACGAAACATTCTGTGCAGACGATTGGGATTGACACCACCTCGGACACGTAACAATAATTGCTGTATAATGGCTTATTATAATATGATTTTTAAAATGATCTGAAAATCTTAATATATTGGGTTCCAAAACACAACTCCCCCAAACAACAACAACACGGCAAGCTTTGCCTGAGATATCAAGCAACCGATTGCAATAAAGATATTGATTTTCCAGATAGAGACTTAAAGTTTGTGAATAGATTCCCTTGAAGAAAGATGTACACAGAATAATCTGTATCTTTAGTGAGCCCTACTCGCTTCACCTTCGAATGCATATTACGGTGAAAAAATAATATTAATATTTCAGTGATAATTTTCACACAAACTCTTTATTTAGAGAGCAACAAAATGGCTTTATTGACAGAAGATCCGACATCAAACAATCTGTAAGATTGCTATTAAGTCATGTTAATTACCAAACAATTCTTCTTACCTGGACGGATCCCAGATATAACAATTAAAGCCAAATAAATAATATCCGAGAATGACTTTATTTTACATTACAAGAACAAACGGCGTAGAAATCTAAACTATCGAGAATGGTGATCTATTATTATCTATGGTAGCCGGAATCAAGCCGGAAATAACACCATCCGATGATATGACTGAGCCAGCTGCGATTTTTAGAGAAACTGTCAAACTAATCCTGTATTTATAACGCTTTATATTATCCGGGGAAGACAGTCACTAGCCAGATAATTGTGATAAATAGTTCTCCCTTTTCCCTGTTGACATCTTTAAATTATAAATGGTGTCCTCGAATTTTGACCCCGGCATTATGTCGAGATCTTTTCGTTCAGCACAAAACTAAACATCAATACGTGACATAAAACTGTGGATTATTCTTAACTCTTTGGAGGTGAAAATATGAGAGTATATTGTTGACTCTTCTCAGCCCCCGAAATATATCTCCAGGAACTTACCGGTTCCGTGAATTATAACGAATATTTTGTTGATGTTGATTTGTTTGATTCAGTTTTTATAATCGGCTTATAAAATGTCAGGTAGAGCTGGATTTCTCTGCCAATTGTATTGGACAGACAGACAGACAGACAGACAGACAGACAGACAGACGGACAGACGGACAGACGGACAGACGGACAGACAGACATAAAATCGACCACCAAGTACCAATTGTGATACCTGTTTGGTGATTATATAGTTTATAAGACATCTATCTTACCAAACATTTTTTAGAATAGGATCTCAATAATAATTTTACAAAATAGAAGTGCACTTATAACACGTACTCACGCACCCATGTACGCAGAGAGATGTGTGCGTATATATATATATATATATATATATATATATATATATATATATATATATATATATATATATGGGGGGGTATGTGTGTGTGTGTGTGATCTATATGTTAAACAATGATTCTATCTATTCGAGGGATGTAGCATTAATTCACAGTGATGGCAAAACAATGTCAAACATTTATTACTCCACATTTATATGGCTACTTCTTGGAACTTAGGAGCTAGTTTGTGTCTATGTATAGATCTCCGGTTATTTCCTTACTGCAAGATAAAATTGATGATCATTTTGTGATATGTAGCTACATCTCAAAGTGAGAAGACAAGATGACACTTAATCGTGTATAAGATTAAACTGGAAAGAAAGTCGTACGAAAATAATATATATCACGGTCTTAAAAGTGAAATAAAAATAAGAGGACATACAACCATGAATATTGTTTTAAATATAAATATTGTGCTTCTGATAACACTTTTGCATCAGTGTACTGGCTTCAATTCATTGGTTATCAATATTAGTAACACTGAGTACATCCCATTCATGAAATATGGGAAACAACGTTACATTGTATTACTCTCAAATAAAATAATATAAATATTTTGTCTTAACAAAAAACAATAAAATGTTACCTACCTAATAAGTAATGGGAAACTAAGGCGCTAAAACTGAAATTTAGTTAGAAGAGAAAATTCCTTGCGTCATACAATAGTGTTCACCTGAAAATTATGTTGACATAACACGATGAAGAGCTCAACGTATGTAAGTATAACTATACGTGTAAGCAAGAAAATTATGTCCCTAGAGGTCAACTAAAAGAAATCTGAAAAGGATTGCACGAGATATTGCTGGGAAACAAAAAAAACCCCAACTTTGTCGGTTGTCTTAACAAAGTTGACATTGCTGAAAATCTGTAAATATTATACCTGAGGTTTGTTGGCGATATTTATGGTCAACTGTCCATCCGAAAGTTAAATATAAAGAAATAAACATTGAAGACATCTCACTGGAGATGAATGAGTCAGATCTCGATAAGCAATTTAAGAAGACAAATTCAAGTAAAGTAGCCGCCCCGCCCCCCTTCTTGTATCATCCCTTCTATTTATCTTGTATATATTGTTATTTGTTTATCGGATGTATACTCGATCATAAAACTATCACTACGGAAGGCTGATGTTATTGTCCATACCTTAGATCAGAACAACAAACATCCTCAAAAACAAAAAACCCTGTTTCTTTCACCTCAGTGTCATTTCAATCCTTTGAATGAAGGTTGATAATAAAACAATTGAAGGTGGATACCGACCATAAAGTCCAGAAAGGATGCTGTGATATCTGTTATAAATTCTATATCAGAACATTTGTAATAATAAATTCTATATCAGAACATTTGTAATAATAAATTCTATATCAGAACATTTGTAATAATAAATTCTATATCAGAACATTTGTAATAATAAAGTCTATATCAGAATGTTTTTAAATAATAAGCACTTGTGTGCCCTAGCCTTGTTTATAGATTTCAATTAGGCATTTCACCCCATAAAGGCCAATATTTTAATTAAGTAATTGAAATCACTTCGTCTATTTCGAAATATATATTCTATCTGAGAAAATAAAATAGGTTCGTTTAGCAGATAAAATATCTTCATTTATAATAATTCACAAGGTGATTGATTGTTTTCGGCCACTTTTGTGCACATGATAAGCTAAATGGGCCGAGCGACATCCAACGGTGATAAAGCGAAGTTAATGATGAATTACCTTTCAGATATGCCCACGCCGAGATTCGAACACGGTTGCTAGTGATCTCTGGTCCAAAACGCTACCGGTAGACCACGGAAGCGCCATATAATTTACAAGGATGTGTCTTTCTAATTTACCATTTATGCAAACGAGCTGAGAAATAAATTCAACAATTGTAAAATAATTAAATATGCAGATGATGCTTTGATGATCGGGTTAATTAATGTTGGGGATACTTTTTCGTAACTCCGCCTTGGCCATACCCAAGCCCGGATAAGAAAGGAGGAGGGTTGAGTGTGACGCTAGCACCCGACCTCGTAAAAAATCTACTCGCTATAGAAATGTTGACAACAGAATTTACGGAGGAAGGGTCTTCTTCATGAGGACCTATGAATCACAGGACAGAAGACTGTGGAAGACTGTGGTCAATGGCTTATATCTCAGGAGGGACGATGGGCATAACACATTATACTATAGACCGGTCAAGGCGAAATGCGTTGCATCGGTTACCAACTGCTGTCTCGGGTTAGAGACAGCTATGGCGACCACTGTTAATAGGGGATGGCACCTTTTCACTAACGGTAAATACTGGAAATCTTTCAGCAAATTATTTCATATTACTGAGACTAGTATTTCAACTGAACGATTGTGTCTTTCCAAAGGATTTAACACAATATTTATCAGGATACAACCCAATGATTGAGCGGATCGATCTTTCTAGATGAATGACACGGCTAAGCATTAGTTATTCATGCTGGCTTGTAGGAGCATTTTAGCATGGATTTCAATGGATTAAATAAATGATTTTAAAATTAAACTTTTAGCTGAATGTAAATTGATTTTAATGAATATTTTTTAAATATTTAATATAGAGTTTTGGAAATAATTGTTTTATTTGTACCTGGGAACCTATCCTATACGTATCACCTGTATATTATTAAATATTTTTTTTTTATTACATTAGAGTATTAAAAACCTTGACATTTACATGTAGTAAACATTGCACGAATGGCTGATTAAAAATATAAAACATTTCACTTTCAGTACATGCATAAATACCAATATTACAGTAAGAGGAATCATCCATTGAATTATGATACATGTGATCATTGATTTTATCCATTCATATCGTTATGTCAGATGGCAAAGGTTCTACAAATACTAAGTTTGAACTAGACAGGCCGGACCAGGACAACCATGGAAATCGCGCTGAACGTTACTTAGTTTATTGGCATATATAAAATCTAAATATAGCTGGTAAATTGCCCAAATACAGCTTTACAGTAATACATTTATCGGCCACTTCACGGGTAAATCGCCATGCAACACAGTGATTCTTAGACTTCTAACCCGAGACTGTAGTGTGAAATTCACCCGCATGGTGGCGCCAGGGATAATTGGATCGGTCTATTTCGTAATAAGAGCAGATAGCATATAGTTTGTCTTGGTTTGAAGAACACAAGTTTTTCTGTAACGTAAAGAATATAAATCAGCCAATATTTGGCTTTATAACGAATTAACACGTTTATAAATATTTAATTATTGATAATTAATATACAGAATTGTGCAATGACATTAAGTATAGAGTTGTGCTTACCAATAATAACCATTGTTGTTTCAATGATATTAATTAATTGTATAAATAATAAAAGACAAGGTGTAACCAATATAACAAATCTCATCTTCACCTATTTTACCATGCTTTGAGTTATGGCACAACATTGACAGCTATCTCATGTTAGACTCTGTGTTATCTTCGAAACTTTGTATCCTTAATATTAATAATAATTCTCTTTAAATTACTGTTCACCCTCGTAATTTTTACACAGTCAAAATAATGTACCAGGTTTTAATGTATATTCATAAGTATACATATTAACATGTCTTGTAAACAATTAATTCATGTAATGGTCAATAAAGCACACCTATCTATCTATTTATCTAGTGACATCATTACGAATTGATTTATTTTTGACATATCAGTGAGAACTAAATCCGCTACCGAAACCGCCGCCATTTATAATTGATTAATTACAAATCTATCCTTCGACTCTTAAATATTTGATCTATTATAGACAACTCATTTAATATCTACATAGATCAAAGAATTGGATGAGATGATATGGTTTGCAAAAGTAACACGAGCTTTAGTATAAAAAGGAAAAACAAAAACATGTAGGAAGTCACTGAATCTGAAAAAAAGACGATTATGTTGTGTTTTATTTATACTAGTTAAGTTGAAACTATATTCCCCTCTTTCTTTGTGTGCGCGCGTGTGTGTGTGTGTGTGTGTGTGTGTTTTAGGGTACATAGTAAGAGGCAACAGGCACAGAGCATCAACATATCTAAACCTCCTTCGAAACCTACCTCCATAAATCTAAATACAACTATACATACATTAATCTAAATATTAAATGTTCAATACCTCCACATATTGATAAATGTGTGCGTATACCTAAGCATGTGTCTGGTCTACTCATCAGCCTGTGGGAACCAGCTAATTCGCTTTTCGTACGCGACAAATATGTCACGCCCACAGGAAAGCGGCTACATGCAGGCTACGTACAAAAAGCGGAAGCACGTAAAACATACCATTTGATACCACAGCTCGCAACAAACACGTGCGTGTGGTTCAATTTTTTTTTGTAGACAATAATACAATAATTAATCCATCTGTAATAAATTTAGTCTAATCAACAATGTATCATTTTATAAAAAAAAAACAAAGGACTGAAACTTTCAGTCAAAACGATTTATTGTTGCCAAGGAATTAAAGTTTGGCCATTATCTTACTATTTCACCAGTTATGAAATAATAACAATTCTAAAACAAAATGTAGGTCTGTAAAAAGCTCACAGCTCTAAAGTGTGTTTTTAATCTTTCATTTCAGCTGATTACTTCAGGAAGTCTCTCGGCTCATTTAGTCTCCAGTATATAGAACAGTAATCGTAAAACACCAACCTGCCAAACTCCAAGGAGTATCTGGTCATTTTATGTCCTATCTGAATATATTTCCAATTTAGTAATGGCCGTTTGGTGATTTTTGAGAAGGGCCTCAATCCAGAGCTTAATACACGAATACATACATAGTCAATTGAATACAAACCTTAGCTGGATTTGGCATTTTCTCAATTCTCTCATTTACTGCATTTCAGTTTCTACATTTTCTCACTCACTCACCCAAACAAACTCACTCACTCACTCACTCACTCACTCACTCACTCACTCACTCACTCACTCACTCACTCACTCACTCACCACCACCACCACTCACTCACCACTCATACCACCACCACTCACTCACCACTCACTCACTCACTCACTCACTCACTCACTCACTCACTCACTCACTCACTCACTCACTCACTCACTCACTCACTCACTCACTCACCACTCACTCACTCACTCACTCACTCACTCACTCACTCACTCACTCACTCACTCACTCACTCACTCACTCACCACTCACCACCACCACTCACCACTCACCACCACTCACTCACCACTCACCACTCACCACTCACCCACTCACCCACTCACCACTCACTCACTCACTCACTCACTCACTCACTCACTCACTCACTCACTCACTCACTCACTCACTCACTCACTCACTCACTCACTCACTCACTCACTCACTCACTCACTCACTCACTCACTCACTCACTCACTCACTCACTCACTCACTCACTCACTCACTCACTCACTCACTCACTCACTCACTCACTCACTCACTCACTCACTCACTCACTCACTCACTCACTCACTCACTCACTCCTCGCTCACTCACTCACTCACTCACTCATGTGGTCTAATTGGTAGCGCGTTGGTCCACAGATCACTATCACCTGAGTTCGAATCTCGGCGTGGGCATATCTGAAGACTATTTCATCTTTGACTTCGCTTCATTACCTTTTGAGGTCGTTCGGTCCATTTAGCCTACCATGTGCACAAAAGTGGCCATAAAACATCAATATATCATTGTTTTCACAGAAATATCCTTAACTACTTAGAACTAGAAAATAAGATTTGAAATACCTGGAAGACACTTAATAATATGATTGGGCTAAAATTGATTAACGTGATTTTTTTATAAAAAAATTGTCCAAAACTGTTATAGAATGTTGCCCAGACGGCGACATAATTTTTTTTCTCCAAATTATGTTTATGATTATATACCATCATTTTATAATATTTGCAAATTGTTTTCAATATTTATGAACTAAAAGCAGTTTTATTTTGGGACAAATTTGAACTTTGATCTTCTCGCAATACCATTATTATAATTAGTGTCCTTTTTGCTGATAAATTAACATTGTTCAGTATTTGTTAGCAATCGTTAAAGGTCACAGGATTAAAGGTCACAGGAAAAGGTTTACCAAACTAGTCAAGATGTTAGTGTTATATATTAAAATCGATTTCAATCAGAGATATATTTAATTGTTTCCTAGAAATAAAGTTACAATGGTTTTAAAACTTGCTTTTCTAGCATCTCACATGGCCGAAACGCTAATCGAGAATCTTCGCCAAACAAAGACCCCAAACACTCCACGTGGCCTTGTTTAACCTGTGTTACGTGTTCCACATTGTCTTTATTAAACATATAAAATGGTGTATTGTGTCGCATACAATTGTGTAAGGAAGCATACATCAAATACCAATGATTATATCTGACGTGTAAGTGCTGTCAAAACCCGGCCCGACCCCCCCCCCGATAGTTACAAATAAATGGTTAAAAAGACACGCCGAGGGCGGCACATCCCTGTATATAATAGCATAGGCCGCATATGCGAGATCCCCATGCATCCACCGCTCTCCCCTGTACAGACAAATACCATTTATGAGATAGGATGAGGGAAATACTCGGATTGAGGACCCGTATGTTGACTTATCAATTAAACTTATACCAACACAAACAAATACACACCAATCCAACTCTTGTTGTAAACCGAGACCGGGTTTCGGTGGCACAAGTGGTTTATCTGGGTACACGTATGTACTTGCTGCAGCTAATTCATCAAAATTAATACTGTCTGTGACATTTTTCGCTAGTGGTTCAAAGCTGTAGGGCTTGATATCCCTGAGAATGTCAAAACTTTCGTCGGAGTCTGACATTTTGTCTGTCAACTTGTCAGAATGCTTGTAAACAAGCTGTGATACTACGTGATGTTTGGCAAAGATGACGTCACACAATAACCCCACGCTAGCAATGGCTCGTGAAAATTCGGAAATTAAGGATTTTGGGATCATTTTAATGGGAATGTGATAGCTTGTGGTTAGAATTGTTTCGAGTAGTGCATCTGATAGGGAATTAAATAATTGTTTGTTACGTTACTTTTACTTCGAAATGTGAAATTTATTTCCCCGTCATCTTTAACTTCTCCGAAGGCTTTGATAGGGTATTTATTTGTGACATATTACTCATTGGGTGTACTTTAAACCGTATGCATCTTTGTATTTAGAGAACAACAAAGGTGACAGTGCTGACTGAAACGCAACATTATGAAATCTGTCATTAATTCAGAGAACAGTGTTAGTTACCAATCTATTCCTCATACGTTGAGAGTTTCCAGACACAATAATTAGCCCTCAAAAAGGAATAAAAGATAATTTCTTTATTTTATACTTGAAGACCACGCGGTGTTATATGAGCTATCCAGTATCATGATTTATGGTTAGCTATGGCTTTCAGAATGAAACCGACTTCGATTTCCTTGGAGAAAATGTTAAAACAGTCCCGTATTTATTGCCCTTGATATGGTCTGAGGAACGATGTTGGCATGCAGATAATTGTGATAAATAGTTCCTCCTTTTCCATGTTGACGTCTTTATATGACAAATGGCGCCAGAAAGCGACACCAAACGGTAAATTGTTCATAACACTTCGTCGATGTAAAGATAAAAGTGATATTATTATCTCTTCTCAGCTTCCAAAATTATGATAAGGAAATAAATATCTTGTTTTATGAGTTTAGAGTTATTTTTGAGCCCAGGCCCTTACCAATTTCTATAAAGTATAACAAATATTTGCTCTAATGCTGGTTTCTTGGATTTCGTTGTTATGAGCGGCTTGCCAAATGTCAGGTATAAATTTTTCCTGGTAAATTTACTTGACAGACAGACTGACAGACGCCCCTCCCCCCCACACACACACTGATGCATGGGCACAAACACATGCAATATCATTTATCTACGTATTAAATAATACATTTATTTGTTGGGGAGATTTAGCAGTAATTCACATCTATAGTAAAGCCATGTTTATGTGGCTATTTATAACGTAATAGGTAGTATGTGACTGTGTATATATACATACGGTCATCTTGTAATATATAGCGACATCGGGAAATTATAAGAGAGTATGACTCTTTATCGTGTATATGGTGAAGTTTTATCTCTCAAACAAACTCTCCGTTATCATATTTTAATTAATACCACTTACCATCTATTTTGTGCTTGTTTTCTGAAATAGTAACACGTCTGGACATAAATAAGGCACGGAATGAAATGGAAATAAAATCTGATTCTGAAATCTAATGACGTATATGTTAAGGGTGCTAGGTTACCATTTGATATTGAAGAGTACTTTATTATTAATAATCCTCTCAATATCAGGCTTATCCTTAGATAACAGTAATACTACTACTACTACTAATAATAATAATAATAACAACAACAACAATACTACTACTACCACAACTACTACTACTACTACTACTACTACTACTAATAATAATAATAATAACAACAACAACAATACTACTACTACCACAACTACTACTACTACTACTACTAATAATAATAATAACAATAATAACAACAACAACAATACTACTACTACTACTACTACAACAACAACTACTACTACTACTACTAAAATAAATTGAATAAAAAATTAATAATAGCAACAACAAAAAAGTAATAAACATTTGGAAAATAAACAAATATAATCGAATATATGATTCCTTATAAATATAAAATTAGTACAAAAGTGATGAATGATAATAGAACATAATACTTAGTAGACACTGTTATTATTACTCTCGGGTTAGACGTCTAAGAATCACCGTGTTGCATGGCGATTTACGCGTGTAGTGGCCGATAAATGTCTTACTGAAAAGCTGTATTTAGGCTATTTAACAGCTATATTTGGATTTTATTTAAAGTTCATTAAGGGTATGTGATCTCCAGATCAAAAGTTTGCATTTAATAGGAATGGGATAGATTTCATCCAATAGTTATATATGCCAATAAAATAAGTAACGTTCAGCGGGATTTGCGTGGCTGTCATGGTCTGGCCTGTCTAGTATAAACCTATTTTTGTAGTACTTTTCCCATCTGACATGACGATGTGAATGGATAAACTCAATGATCACATAGATTATAATTCAATTGGTGATTCCTATTACTGTAACGCTGGTATGTTTGGATGGTATCTTGTATTGAAGGCGAACCGTTTTTTTCCTTCTGAATCAGCCATTCCTGCAATGTTTACTCTTACTGCAATGTTAATACTCTACTGCTCTAATGTAATAAAACTAATAATAATATACAGGTGATATATATATATATATATATATATATATATATATATATATATATATATATATATATATTATTAGATTGGTTCCCAAGTACAAGTACAAATATTATTTCCATAACTCTAAATTAAATATTTTAAAATATCTTCATTAAAATCCATTTCCATTCAGCTAACAGTTTAATTTTAAAATCATTTACTTAACTAATTGAAAACGATGCTAAAAAATGAATAACTAAGGCTTAGCTGTGTCATTCATCTGGAAAAATCGTTCCGCTCCATGATTTGGGTATATCTTTATAAGCATTATGTTAAATCCTTTGTAAAGACACAATCATTCAGGTGAAATACTAGTCTCAGTCTCCGTGTAATATGAAATAACTTGCTGAAAGATTTCCAGTATTTACCGTTAGTGAAAAGTTGCCATCCCCTATTAACAGTGGTCGCCATAGCCGTTTCTAACCCGAGACCGCAGTTTGTAACCGATGCAACGCATTTTGCCTGGATCGGTCGGTTGTCGATCCCTGTCTATATGTTACCAAGGATAATCACTCAGGTGACCATCTTAACGTTTATGTCACACTCGTCTGTGCCAAGTAAACGGCTTATCAAAAGGTTATATTTTTTACCAGATTTCATCAAGGAAGCATATAATTATCGTAACTAGGGTTTGATTGAAAAACATCCAGCACTGCAGATACAAATGATAACTTTGAGGCTAAATGCTCCCTGATGTATAGAGGAAATCTGGACAGTAAAGTGAGAGCGTCGGAAAGTTTAATTTATTTTAGTGATCCCTGAGAAAGAGGTTACTAAGCGTATAGAAACTCACTTGAGTACTCACATATTACAGGATAATCTTTAGTCCGCCTATCGTAAAGGTCATTCTACTGAGAATAGCATCCTGAGGGTCCATCAAGATATTGCTGAAATATTAGCTGACAATATATGTCAGCACCTGTCTTATCTGATTTGCCTGCTGCATTGAATACAATATTTCAAAGGCGTCTTCATGATGCATTCTTACTTAAGTGACACATCTCAGTGTGTTACTGTAGGAATGAATAGTTGAGAAGATTATGTGACTGAGTTTAGGGCTGTTACAAGGATCGGAATTGAGACAGCGTAGTTACTATTCGTAATCAAAACCAATTGGTGAAATATGTAGTAGGCATGATTTACACTATCATTGTTATGCAGAGGATAACTAAATTTGAGTGGCTATGATGCCAAAAAACCCATGTCAGAGGTTTCAAATAATATATAATCGTGTTTGGCTGCCAAGTAAAGTGATGACACGTCTACAAAGAGTTTAGAATTCAATTGCCCGAATGGTCACCAGTACTAGTAAACAAGACCATACAACACCTGTTTTGGATTCCTGCATTGTATTCCAATCACATACACAGGTCGCAGCACAATATTATGGCGTATGTATATTAGGCACTTTATGGGACATTCCCCCATCAGGTGTTCACCATAACAGGTACTTACAATAGTATATACGATATGTAAGAAAGGCCTGTCCTACAGTAACAAGTGCTTCTCGTGTCAAGAATGATTTTAGACGGTGGATGTTCTTAGGCAGTTCAGTATAATGATGTGACATATTTATGCATATTAATAGAGGCATTAGGGGTAATGGAAGATGCACCAATGTGTAATGCTTATGTTTTTAGGGATTTAACTTATTATGGTGGAGCCAATTAGATGATATTTGTTTTATCATAATTTTATTTTAGTAGATTTTGAGTCATCCATAGCTGAATATCGGCAATGGAATGTTCTAATTTCTTTAAAGAAGTGGAGAAAGTTTACCAGTTATATACACAGCTGTGTGTCCATTAGGATAAAAATGGTATTTAACGTCATATCGCTGAGTAATGATCATAAGAGGACATTTGTACATTGCAAAGACAAAATCTTGTGGTACATCAGATAACTATGACAGAATATTAGGCACAATACCATGGACAGACTCTCAGGAAGTTTTGATCCAAATAGGACTGAAACGATTCAAGTACTTTACCTGATACACCGCAAATGTTTTTCAGCCTGTAGCTGAAGTAGACAGAGCCAGAAGTAATACTGGCTTATCAATTGACATCCTAATGCAATTTTTACCCGAATTAAAGCTGTTTCAGTGCTGTGACCACTTCTTTACAAAGTCAGCTTTCATGGATTTTGGAAATACAGCAAGGGATAATGATTTATTAACTATTTTTGTAACTGGTCTTATCAGAATATCCTGATACTCTTTCGCTAGCCATGCAGGCATAGATCAATGCCCAGAAGTCATTAGATAATCTTTTCAGCCACCGCGTGATATCAGTTTCTGCGAGAAGGTCAAATGTATCCATCATAGACATGCAGGACTCTTCATCAATGGTACATCCTCTGATAGGGTGATACAAGGAACCCATTATGTATATTTAATATGTTTTAACAAAATAAATTATTAAAATAGTTTATTACAAACACATTTATTACTTAATAATGTATTCACAACACAAAAATAGACCTTCTGTTTTCTTTGCATGCTTTGATGTTTGCATTGTAATATTGTGACTTAGCAGAGATGAGGGTGTTTCTAACTTGAATTTAACAATTCACAGTTCACAATACTCTTTTGGTCATTTTGCAGCCTGTGTATTTACTGTACCATAGCAGTAATGGTGTTTTTGGCTCTTTGTTTGTCCTTGGATGTGCATGGTCTTTTATAGGGTATCTTAATGTAAAATGATAGAGATCCACCCGTTGATCGATATCTTCTGGTGAATTCAATGGTAGAGATCAGATCAGCAAGGAAAGGGTCCTTATTTATCGATCTGTATTTTGTGTATAAAATAAGTTTAGCTGAACAATATTATTTTAAAGAAAAATGTTTGCTAATAAAGAAACGATTGATCAGGATGGGAGACAAAGAAACACTGCTGATTAAATTGTCATCTTCTGATGAGCAAATAAATGAATGCTTTGTCATCTCAGGCTCTATTTCCATCTATTAATTTTTAATTTTAACGATTTAACCACGCACCCAGCTAACATGTGTATACATGAACAATAATTACATATATTTAAGTAATCTATCACGGTGCTTCTTTGTCTCGTTTATACGTAACAACTTAAACATTGTTAGATTGGTCTTTTAAGGCTGTTCATTATTGAAATAACACGTGTTGAAGATGAACTGAATAGGATGTTTTAGCATCTTTTATGTCAAACTACGTTTTATCGTAATATATTTTCTTTCCACTCTATAGGGCGCCTCCGTGGTTTAATTTATAGCGCGTTGGTTCACAGGTCCATTTAGTCTACCGTGTACACAAAACATTAATCATAATCCTTCCACTCTATAGGCTTATGAAATTTGAAATATTTCCATCTACTATTCTCTAAGGCCGATACCACTGATTTATCGCATCTGGATTCAAATATCTATGTCTAAAAGGATTTTCATCTTTTACCCATTACCCTATGTCGCTTTGGCTTGCCGTGGGTACAAAATGTCACATTTTGAACAATTCATGTTAGTAACAAAGCAAGGTGTAACGTGTTTAATCTAACTATTATACTGATGCATTTTGGTATAGTGCCCTCTGTTAAGGCTCTATCTTCGACATGACGGGATTTGGTCATCTCTGATTGGTGTAGGATCATCCGGATATGAAAGTAGGATTATGGTTGGTGTTTGGATATGTCTTGGTTCTGTGATTTTTGCGTTGATAACCTACCCAAGATTATGTTATTCTGGGTAATACATCGCGCATAGTCAGACATCAAACCGCAGCAATAACAACAACAACAAGAATAACAACAACAACAACAACAACTACAAAATAATTATAAATAATACTACTAATAATGATAAAGTAGAGGCTCACTCAGCTCACAGCTCACTAGATGAAGGACAATTTAGAGACAGGTCGGTAGTTGTTTTAAGATCGTTTCTGTCCAGACTGGGCTTCTTGGTTAAGGGTGTTGCCTTTGTAGACTTCGTCAAATAAGAACCGATCCACTACCTAATGATAAATTTACCTTTTTGGTTGTGGGTGCACTGAGTACATTGAGATAGTCTTTGATCAGCAATATCGAGTCAGGGTCCAATTCAGAGAAAGCATTAGAGGATTTCGTGATAAGCTTGGTCATGTCAGTTTTAGAGGGTGATGTAAAACTATCCATGTGATATTTGCAGGTTATGTTCGGGTCTATTTGGTCTTGTTCATATGGTTAAACATTTGCCCTAATTATTTGGATCTTCTGTTGAAAGTACCCATTGAAACCTTCCGGCGTCTCTTCATCAGGGTGAAATGGCCTGCTTCATTTGAAGAACGTTATTTATCACATTAAAGATAACCTTCTGATCTGCATTGATCCTATTTGTATAATAAGCAGACTTTGATGTGGCAAACAACTCACGAACATCCAAACATGCAGGCATAAACACCTTATGGTGAACAGTGAGTTTAGTTCTCATCCATAGGTATTCACAGTACCGCCGGTGTCGTTTTGGTGATTGGCTGCTATTTGTGTACCACGGAACTTTATGCAAATCGAAACTGGTTTTGTTATAATCGGAACATATTCATCAATCAGTTATGATTCTACAATATCACAATCACATCAATCGTGCAGAGCATCCGGTGGTTTGTTGATTAAATCCGTACTGCTAAAATGTTCCCCGAAAGAGTTCAGGTCATTATATCGATATTTCCGGTATTATATAAGTCACGCCGCTATGGGAGTATGATTGGATTTGCAGAAATGTTGATGATTTTATGGTCAGAGATGAGAGAAGACGCTGAGACCTTATCCATGATATCGTCATCAGCTCATGTCATAACAACATCAACAGAATGACCAAGTCTGTGAGTGATTCTACTGATATCCTGGGTTAAGGAGCGCAGTAAACCATCTTATAGCCAATTCACCCGGTTTGTTCCAGTATATGTTAAAGTCACAAAGCGCAAGGAGATGACCTCCTTTTTGGATGGAAGCGATATATTACAGGAGGACGAATACTGAAGCCACTACGTGTAATAGCGGCTTTAACATTCTCAAATGATTTGACTTTGAATGGTGTATAGATTTTAATCTTACGGCCTTTCCTAGTTATCCTAGCCACACCTCTCCCTTTACTGTGAGTACGTGGGGTATAATCAAAGACATATCCCGCGGGAGTAATATCACGAATAGTCACTTGGTCAGATTCAGTATCAGTGAGCCAACTCTCTGTCAGAGCAACAATGTCCATGTGCACGTCCTTGATGTAATCTGTAAATTCATCCCTTTTGTGTATAATTGACTGGAAGTCTAATATTAACTGTATGATGTTTGATGTTTAATGGACTATGTCCTCTGCCATATGATTGGTCTCTTCTATCCGGTTTAGGTACTATACTATTTATAGCACGGTTAGCTCCGCCTCTACAGCCAAACTCTGTAGGAGGTATTATTAGCAATGCCAGCGTTCCCCCTAGACCGATAAACAAGCCCATCAGTATATATGTTTGTCCGCTTCAGACACAATCCAGTACACATAGTTCACTCCTACCGTATGCCATTCCGATCATACAAAGTCTACCCTGAAATATTACAACATCATAAACCAACCAGAGAAAGAGCAAACATCATTGAAATAACATCCCTATAGATCCCATGCCAGAGTCAATAATGCGACGTGTGTGTGTGTGTGTGTGTATGTGTGTGTGTGTGTGTGTGTGGTGGGGGGGGGGTAGCTCACTAGCTGACCGTTCATTATTTTGTGATTTTAGAGATTAAATCTAGCATTTATGTACTAAGACAATTACTTTATATTTAATTGTTTTTATTGCTTGATCATTAATAGTTATATTCATTATGACTATTCGGTATCGATATAATTATGTACACGAATAACATAGTTATGGCAGTTTGGACGATTACATGGACGTCTAGTAATGTTGACATGTGTCAGGTACTTGAGAGTTATAGCAGTTTAAGGATAATTACATGGACGCCTAATAATGTTGACATGTGTCAGGTACTTGACATAAACAATGGTCGACTATTGGATGTAAATAATATCATTTTTTCTATTATTAGCTGGATGTTGTTTATATTCAGTCGTCGATGTATGTATTTAGTAATGATAATCAATAATAAAGAATTAACACAACCTTCTAGTGGACTCCTATTTCCGGAACTCATCGCGGTAGCATCGTGAGTGGGTACGTTGTAGAAACTCAGAAAGGTGACAATACCAACGCATATTATACCTGATGGTTAAAATGATAACCAACAGCTGATGTCATTGCCGACAATAAAATGGAATGACTTCACAATTTGAACCAGATTATGTCGAAGAATGCTATGTGTACGATATCAACTAAAATAATTATTATAACACAATGACATCAGGGAACAAACTACAAATATATCTGCGTTGCTTCCCTTATAACGAGGTTCCTTCTGGGATATTAGAATTCAAACCTGATATATACGATTTACTGCAGGAACAGTTGCCCCATGAATTAATCATACTCGAGGGTGTTTATTTGCTCGGAATATGGCATCCAGGGAATGTTAAGGAATGCTATTAGAAAAAGCAAGTTTCTTATTAACAATAAACCTTTTGTGTACATTTCTTACCATGCTTTCCTCGGGGATTTGTTTGACGTCTTAATGAACTTAGACCAATAATAGTTTTAAACATTTAATGCAGAATATTACATTTATACTAACATCAACCTGCTACTGTTTGGGATATAAATAAATAAATACCGATTAAACAATAATATAAATTCCATAGATAATTATAACGTAAATACAATTATGACTCTTTTATAATACCAACATTATTTATCTAATTAATAGAAATAAAAGAGACTTTATTAGTACTTTATTACACTTCGTTAACATCCCTTAGACATAGCTAACACTCGGATTCGAACCATGATGTGGAGCTGTGTAGCATAGAACATGAAGCTTATCGGCTAGAAGACTTCACGTGCGCTTTTAATTGTACAACATAAATACTCTTCAAAAGAAACAATAGTTCTATACGGTAAGTACTATACTTAATAAAATATCTAATTAGACTAAAGGAATTTTAGAATTGGATATTGACCTTTTGATGGGTATTCCTAGAAGAAGTCCGATGGTCCAATGGAACTATGAAATCTTGCTAGTTTGAGGTTCTCGTTCTCATTCATCTTATGTCACATTTACATGTAAGGCGCCCCCAGTATTTAAAATGTTCGAAGACGCCGTTGCAAGTATCTTGTAAGATAAATGGTTCCAGCAATCTCCGGAGAAATGACGAGAAATGTAAGATAAAATCTTTCATAGTGACATCTCACATATAGTGACGTCATTGATACTGTTAGCTATGTGGAAGAGTATCTCAGGGGTAAAATCGAAGGAATAGTTGGATCTTTGCCTCAGTGGATAGAGCAACGGGCTGGAAGTATCAAGGTCAATGTTCGAATCCAAACCCTATATGTATTTGCGAGACGTTTTCCTAATAGTCGTCTTCAGCCTCAAGTCCCCAATGTGACCAGTGCCAAGACTGTACAACTCACTCACTCACTCACTCACTCACTCACTCACTCACTCACTCACTCACTCACTCACTCACTCACTCACTCACTCACTCACTCACTCACTCACTCACTCACTCACTCACTCACTCACTCACTCACTCACTCACTCACTCACTCACTCACTCACCCACTCACTCACCACTCACTCACTCACTCACTCACTCACTCACTCACTCACTCACTCACTCACTCACTCACTCACTCACTCACTCACTCACTCACTCACTCACTCACTCACTCACACTCACTCACTCACTCACTCACCACTCACTCACTCACCACTCACTCACTCACCACTCACTCACTCACTCACTCACTCACTCACTCACTCCTCACCACTCCTCACTCACTCACCATCACTCATCACTCACTCACTCACTCACTCTACACTCGTATTAAACTAATATTATGTTTCGACTCTTAGCTACATGTCATCTACATAATCATCCTCCAATTACTCATAATACTTTTTATACATATCATTCAATCAGCTATTTTGCAATCACCACCACCACCACTCACCCCCAAACTCACCACCACCACCACCACTCACCACTCACTCACCACCACCACCACCACCACCACCACCACCACCACCACCACCACCACTCACTCACCACCACCACCCCATCACCACCACTCACCACCACCACCACCACCACCACCACCACCACTCACTCACTCACTCACTCACTCACTCACTCACTCACGCATCCACTCACTCGCGCATCCACTCACTCACTCACTCACTCACTCACTCACCATCACGTAAATATTTTTTAAAACTGTGTATTAATATTATATTATATAGTTAAGATTGTTTAGACTGTTTTAGAACTTAATTTTGTTTCCTAATCTTTAGGGGACAGTGAGAGTTATCATAAATCTCTCCATATTGATATAATACTTGTTTATGACATATTATTCAATCAGCTATTTTGCAATGAAGCTTGGAAATTGGTGAATACAAATATTATTCATAGTATACAGTATCATGTTCATAAAGGAACTAAAGGGGCACTCCTGACTGAAATACATCATTCTCAAAGCTGGTAGAGAGGCATTAATGGAGAGATTCTTGTTAATTTCCAAACTGGTCCTCGTACGTTATCAGATTCCATACGTAATAATTATAACCACAAGGCCAATATCTGAGAATGGCATTATTTTACACCCCAAGAATAAAGAGTAGTGAAATCTAAACGCTTCAAACATGCAATCTGAGTTTATATGCGGTAGCCAGAATTAAACCGGAAATAACAACATCACGTGATATGAGTGAACCAGCTGCGATTTTTGGGATACTTGCAAAATAATCCTGTATTTATGGAGCCTTATATTACCTGAAAATACCAGTAGTCTGTCCTTTTTGGTGTTGACTTCTTCATGTTAAAATTGGCGTTCTTGATTGTTTTGACTGCTTAATATCGATATATTTTTATGTAATGCGAAAATATAAACCAGAAAGCGATATCTATCAGTACATTATTAATAACACTTCGTTTATGGATAGATAAAGTGATACCATTGCCTCTTATTAGCCTCTAAACATATATTTTATGCGATACATGTCTCGTTTGGTAATTCAAAATTTACTTTTGAGCCCCGACTCTCACCGGCTTATTGCCATTTTATTTTACAGGCAGACAGATAGGCAGGCAGCCAGGCAGGCAGGCAGGCAGGCAGGCAGGCAGGCAGGCAGGCAGGCAGGCAGGCAGGCAGGCAGGCAGGCAGGCAGGCAGGCAGGCAGGCAGGCAGACAAATATTCAACGACCATGCCTTCATAGCGATAGTTGTAGCACGTACAAACAGATGTAAGACACATTTGTCCAAGCTCTGTATGGTACCTGCCTAATGCCATAAATAGTTTTCGATAAAAAATTCCTTTTATATCAATAATACTTCAGATAAAATAGGTAGTAACACTTCCCGTACGCATGCACGCACGCATGCACGCACACTCACACATTCATGCCCAAACACACATGACATTTGGCAAACGCGGTGAAAAGTCTGATATTATGTTTGTACTAAGATATTGCTCTTTTTTTTTAAATATTATTTTGGGTGATTTTATTAGACTAATAATGGACACTGACTTATCAGAAAATATCAGAATGCTTTATCATCTCAGACTGTAATTAAATCTAATAATTGATATGTTTATTATCTAACCATGTATCCAGATAACAGATTATCGTTATACAAGAACATTCGTTTTATTCCTATTTTGAGTATTCATTTCCAAATAGGTTTTTAACGTTGAACTTCCTGCAGTTGGTTTTGTCGCTAAATAATAAGATTACCGTCTATCACGATGTTTCCTTATTTTGGTTATATGTAACAACATAAACATTGTTAGAGTGGACTTTTTTAGACGGAGTTACACTTATTGAAGTGACACTAATTAATATATATTAATAACGTAACATTTGATGAACTATTTATGCTTTAGATGTACAGATTGAGATGTATCGAGTGAGAATGTTTTCAGTCTAATATGCTTTGATAGCTGAACTGGTATTGAGATTCATCACTGACTCCAGTAACTGAGTTCAAACTCTTTCCCATTTCTGCATAAAAGGAGTTTCAGCTTTCGCTTCTCCTCGTTTCCTTTGGATGTCACTCACTCACGCCATAATGAACATTTAGGGTTATTAGGCTTTAATGTTTTCAATAATTCACAATTAAATTAAAGACCTCACTGCGGCAATGGCGATTAATTTGGTTATTTACAACCTTTGTTGTTCTGTTCATTACCACGTGCCATCGTTTTTCAACTAGTGGACAATTATATACCCAACCTGCTTCAGCAAACGCTGTATCGACGCCGTAGGGAAGAAAACTCCCTTGGATACTTAACAATAATTACTCTATAGGGATGGATTTCCTCAGATCTCAAACGTGCGATTGCAATGAAGTCATATTTCCGTATTTACGAGCATGTGACACTCCTGAGTGAATGTGAGCATGATGCAATCTGGTGTTGATTGATGTTTTACGGCCACTTTTCTGCACAAGGTAGGCTAAATGGACCGAGCGATCTCCAAAGGTAATGAAGCGAAGCCGAAGATGAAACACCCTTCAGATATGCCCACGCCGAGATTTGAACTCAGGTGGTAGTGATCTGTGGTCCAACGCGCTACCAACTAGACCACGAAGGCGCCCCTGTGCAATCTGGAAAA
>JAODUP010000228.1:825000-827500 GCA_025642065.1 Paralvinella palmiformis
TGAAACTATTCAAGTATTTTACCCGACAGACCAAACATGTCTTTCAACTTAGAGTAAAGTACATTATGGTAAACTGTATCAAATGCAACAGACAAGTCGAGAAGAAGAAGTAATTCTGGCTCACCTTGATCAATTGACATCATAATGTAATTTTATACCAAAACCAAGACTGTTTCAATGTTTTGAACACTTTTATATTTAACTGTAATGATTCATTAATATTAATATTGACTAAATATTTGTTTAGATGGAAAGGAATTGCATTTTCTATGGTTTTAGATAAATATGTTAGATTTGAAAGAGATTTGTTATTTTTATAATATTATAGTCTAAAGGTGTATTTTTATCAATAGTTTTACAAGGGCAGCTTTCATGGAATTTGGGAAAACACCTAAATATAATGATTTACTAACTATATTTATAATCGGGTTTAACAGAACATCCAGACATTCTTTCACAAACCATGTAGGCATAAGGTTAACTACACAGAAAGCTTTAGGTGACTTTTTCAGCAACTTTCTGATATCAATCTCTGAAAGAGGCTCAAATGTGACCATTATGGAGATGCAGGACACTTTTGCCAATCTTATTCCCTTGCTATGGTATTCGAAGGGAACCAATCGTGTTGATTTAGTATATTTTACCAGAATTTGTTTTATTAAAGCAATTACTCTTTATTGCATACAATATCTTACTATTTGTCATTAACCGGAAGTTATTTCTGATCAGGTGGCGGTGTACATGACAAATAATAATAAAAAATAATAGACAATTACTAACTCTATAACTGTTTGAACTAATTGACAATTCAAAATTAAAACAATATATTTCCAGAACTCATACGACACCTGGTGGTTAAAATGATAACCAACATTTGATGTAATCGCTGACGTTAGGATGGAGATGGCTTGACAATGTGAACTAGCCTTTGTTGTTGTTGTTGTAGATCATTAAGTTCACACAGAGTCAATAAACCAACAAACTACAGAAATCTCTCTAATGCTTCCGGTATGGAATCCCTTCTGTCGTAGCAAGGCCAGGATTCGAACTCCGGTACCAGCTTTCCGTGTCCTTTGACATTACCAGTTCAGCCATAGAAACGTTCTTAATTGGGGAGTGGAAGAGTTTCAGGATGCAGGCGTATACGTTTAGTGACAAATCGGAACGACGATTGGGCGTTCCGATAGCTCAGCTGGTTGGGGTTAGACCGTCACGCTAGAGATCCTCGCCCAGGATTCGATTCCAATTAATACCTCTGTTCGCGGGATGTTTGCCTATCGAATTGTGCTCGGCCACATGTACCAACACTCACTCACTCACTCACTCACTCACTCACTCACGCATGCACACAAGCACGCACACACACGCACGCACAAACACACATGACATTTGGCAAACGCGGTGAAAAGTCTGATATTATGTTTGTACTAAGATATTGGATAATCGTTTTGCTTATTTTATTTTATTTTGTTTTAAATATTATTTTGGGTGATTTTATTAGACTAATAATGGACACTGACTGATCAGAAAATATCAGAATGCTTCATCATCTCAGACTGTAATTAAATCTAATAATTGATATGTTTATTATCTAACCATGTATCCAGATAATAAATTATCGTTATACATGAACATTCGTTTTATTCCTATTTTGAGTATTCATTTCCAAATAGGTTTTTAACGTTGAACTTCCTGCAGTTGGTTTTGTCGCTAATAATAAGATTACCGTCTATCACGATGTTTCCTTATTTTGGTTATATGTAACAACATAAACATTGTTAGACGGAGTTACACTTATTGAAGTGACACGAATTAATCCGTATTGATAAAGTAACACTAGTTGAAGATGAACTGAAAAGGATCATTCAGATTCTTTAATACCTAACTAGATCTGAATTATATATACTTTAGATGTAGCAAGTTAGAATGTTTTCAACGGGTTCAAACGCTTTCCTATTTCTGCATAAAAGGAGTTTCAGCTTTCGCTTCTCGTCGTTTCCTTTTGGTGTCGATTGGGCCATTTAGCTTGACGTGTGCACAACATTGGTCGTAAAACTGCAACATTTCACATTCCAAAACTTTCAATCTAGTAACTAAACCAAATACGGTAATGACGTATACTATTCGGTGTAACCCTATTATTGATCAGTTTTGTTTTAGTGCCTTCTTTTATGGTTCTATCTATAACACGACTGAATTAGGTCATCTCTGTGATTTGTGTAGGATTGTTCTAGCACGAAGACAGGATGATGGCGGTAGTTAGGATAAGCCACACTTCTATTTGACCTCATAACCTAACCTAGATTACGTTGTTGTGGGTCATACTCCGTGCATAATCAACAAGAACAAGAACCTCTGCTACATTATAGATATTATTATATTGATGAATTATCTCATTCTATTAACACTACTACTACTGCTACTACTACTACTGCTACTACTACTACTACTACTACTATTACTACTACTACTACTAATGCTACTACTACTACTGCTACTA
>JAODUP010000228.1:832500-862373 GCA_025642065.1 Paralvinella palmiformis
GTAAAGGATTCTAGGACTAATCCATAAGTTACTACACCTTTAATTATTTATCATTTATATATATAGTTATGTAATAACATCAAATGTCTAGATGGTACTTTAGATAATAACCGGAGATCTCCCGAACTTATTAAATGTAAACAGAGGCTATATTTTGTTCGACTTCACTTTAGTACTGATATATATATATTATACCTTTTTATGTCCATCAATGAAAGTAGGCGAAAAATTTAATTCTGAGAGTAATAGGTTATAATATAAACATATGGCGGAATTGCACCAATAATTAGGACAAAGTACTAATTAATGGAATATATATATATATATATATATATATATATAGTGTGTGTGTGTGTGTGTGTGTGTAAGAATGTTTTATGTGAGAATATCATTATTACTTGTTAAGTCATTTTTACTATGCTATAAGATCGAGTACAAGATTGACAGCTATATTATGTTAGACTCAACGATATCTTCGAAACTTTGAATCCAAGTCATATTAATAATTATTATCACTAAATAATTGTCTACCCATGTAACTTTTACATAGTCAAAATAATATACCACGTTTGAATATATGTTAATATGTATGTAAATAATCATGCCCTGAAAACAATTATTTCCTGTTTTATACAATAAAGTATACCTATCTATCTTTTAATCTATTAAGATCACAAATAATTGATTGATATATCAGCATCTTGTGATATATATATATATATATATATATATATATATATATATATAATTTGAGATATAATAGATGATATAATTGAGAGATAAAAACACACACAAATTCCCCATCAATCTATTGTTGTATTTGGCTCCGGACTGAAGCCGTTGACAAAAACATCCAAATGGCAATACCTAAATTGGAAATTAATTGGTGTTTTGCGACCATTCGTTAGCATATCCCGACAGAATAAACGAGTCGAGTTACCTCAGAATATAATAAACTGAAATGAAAGATAAAAAACAAATCATAGAGAAAGTGTGAGCGTTGTGAGCTTTTTACTCTATTTGTCTAGAAGTGACTCCAAACGTATTGGCGTAGCGTGTTTTGTTGTTGTTGATGAATGTAATTAGTATTCTGGTTACTGTGTGGTAACAGGGAATCTAGTAAGAACCTAATAAGATGCCATACTTTTATTCTTTACCAACAAAAAGTAGTTTTTGGCTGAAAGCTTAAGTCATTTGTATTTGAGGCCGCAAGTATATACAAGAGATAGGTCGAGGGAAAGATGGACACACATACACACACACATACACACACATACACATACACACACACACACACATATATATACACACACATACATACATACACACACACACCCAAAGTTTGTGTGTGTGTGTGTGTGTGTGTGTGTAAATGAAGGAATGAATGAGTCAGTTATTCACTTAGTCAATGAGTCAGTGAATGGCAGATTTTGGTGGTTTATACATTAACCCGAAAGGGACTTCGCTATAGTTTATAACTAGACTCAATTAAAAGATATAGCCTACATTGATCGATTCTAACCTGAAATATGTGTGTATATGTTTGTGTGTATATGTCTGTCTGTCTGATTTCAGGCAGATAAGATAAATTATTAACAAATGACAAAAATCTCTCCGACGTCGATCTAAATTGGCAGCCCAATTGATCCAGGGCCGCTTTTTAAACACTGGATGCTGATTGGCTAGCTAAGCGCTAAAACGTTCACACATTATGCCAATATTAATCTAATATAATTGATATTAAATGTGTTAAATTCCTAAATGTGAGCCGAATGATTATATAAAGGTTTTGTTAATTATATTAGAACAGTCTCCAGACTGAGACATGGTGTAAGAGTAAGAATAGTAAGAGTAAGAGTCGATAAAAGCGTAACAATAACATTAGTGACAACAATCACTATTACATCGACATAAGTAAGTATAAACAATAACATTAGTGACAATCACTATTACATCGACATAAATAAGTGTAAACAATAACATTAGTGACAATCACTATTACATCGACATAAATAAGTGTAAACAATAACATTAGTGACAATCACTATTACATCGACATAAATAAGTGTAAACAATAACATTAGTGACAATCACTATTACATCGACATAAATAAAAAAAATAACATTAGGACAATCACTATTACATCGACATAAATAAGTGTAAACAATAACATTAGTGACAATCACTATTACATCGACATAAATAAGTGTAAACAATAACATTAGTGACAATCACTATTACATCGACATAAATAAGTTAAACAATAACATTAGTGACAATCACTATTACGTCGACATAAATAATTAAACAATAACATTAGTGACAATCACTATTACATCGACATAAATAAGTGTAAACAATAACATTAGTGACAATCCTATTACATCAATAAATAAGTTAAACAATAACATTATGACAATCACTATTACTCGACATAAATAATGTTTTATGAAAAAATGATAAAAATATTTCCCCTTTAAAAATATTACATGTAGGCATGATCCACATTTACAGGATGGTACCCAATCATGAAGAAGGGCTTAAAATTTCTAAAGCTTCGGGCATTTCGTATTATATTTGGCAACTTATTCCAATAAAATGGGTAAAAAATTCTTACCATACTTGACGGTTTTATATTAAATTAAATTTTTACTTTTTTTTTTTTTTAAACAGAGCATTTAGATACATCGGATACTTGTCATGTAAATTTTATATACACTTATAAAATTTTTAATCTGTACAACATATAGTGGGTGTTTTTTACAAATTTTTTAGTTATAAATTTTTAGGAACTGTTGAAGCCTTTTTTTCATTTTCAAAACCCTAAAAAAAATAATTTAAAAAAACATTCGATAAAACTAATAAAGTAAAAACTTACTTGGCTCATCAAGTACATTACATAATCTACCCGTACATTAATTTGATTTCCTGCTTTCTGACAAAGTTTGGATATATGAGTATCAAAATTTAATTTACTATCTAAGTTTAACCCCAGAATCTTGATATTATTCTGTGGAACAATATCATGGTTTCCTATCTCAAAACTACCTAAAATTTCATTTTTACCAAAAAACAATACATTGAAACTTATCAGAATTAACCATCATATTATTACTCTCAAACCATGTGATCACATTGTTTACATTGCGTACTACTTTATCCTTGACAGACTCGTACTCATAGCCAGAACAGACAAATGTGTTATCATCAGCGTAATTGTATACATCAACGTCATCTTCTAATATAAATAACATATCATTAGTAAACACATTATAAGACTGAGGACCCATAAGGGATCCATGAGCAGCACCTTTGTAAACATTTTCCCATTCACTTTTAACACTACCCAATTTTACTCGTTGTTTACGATATCGATAGTAACTTAGAAATAATTCGCATGCAAATTATTATAAGCCATATGCTCGTAGTTTAGATATAAATAATTTATAGGGTATACAATCAAAAGCACGAGAGAGATCCATTAAGACAACACACACTACTTTACCTGTTTCTAGTGATTTCTTTATATTTTCAACCAGACGTAAGAGAACAGTTTCACAACTATGTCGTTGTCTAAACCCATATATATATAGGGGCTAAAACCTTTTTCAAAATATACCGACACCTGATTTACAATTTCTTTCTCAAAAATCTTTGACATACTGGGTAAAATGCTAACCGGCCTATAGTTTGAAACATCTAGATTGTTTCCCTTCTTGTGAATAGGACATATTTCCGCATATTTTTGAAAAATTGGGAATGTACATGTTGTTAGTGACATTGAATATATAACATATTTGATTACATAATATATTTGATCCCATTTTTAATAATTTAGCGGGAAATGTATCATACCCAGTGGCTTTATTGGTTTTTAAATTACACAGATGTGACTTAACTACATCAATACTTACATCATGAAAATAAAAATCAACATGTTCACCAAATGTTTCCATAAAGTGTTTTATATTTTTAACACTATCATGTTGGTCATGTTTCGTCACACAAGAAGGTACATTATCATGTACATTAATACAATCATCAGAACCTATATCTTTGGCAATATTGGTAAAATAATCATTAAAAACAGTAGCTATCTTGTCTTGATGTGTTACAACATTTTCATTGGTCAGTAATATTATATTATCATTTTTATTTATAGATTTATTTGTAATAAGAGGTTTTACTGTTTCCCAAAACTTCTTTCCACTTCCAGATGTTGTACTACATTTACTACGCAAAACTATGTTCATACTTTTCTTTCTTAATTTTATGACCAAATTTCTTTGATTTCTGTATTGTTTATCATATTTACGTTTGAACATATTTCTTACATTTATCGTTCTTCTTAGTTCACCATTCATGTATGGAACTCTGGTACCTTTGATCGTCTTACATTTTACAGGAGCACGTTCATTCACTACTTGCATTGTTAACTCATTCCATACATAATATGCATCATCTACATCATCAAATGTTTTTGTTATATGATAGGGTATTGCAGATAGATCATGTAAGAAAATTGTTTTATTAAAATGCTTGTAAAACTATTTTCTTAGTGGTCGTTATGAGGGGGAATACTGACTCAATACTAAATTGATTAATTGGTTAATTAATTTATTTATTAAGTAAGTAAATAAGTGAATGATTGAGTGAATTAATTAGCGAGTGGGTAAATGAACAATTCGTGAATGAGTGAATGAATGCTTAGTCGATTGTCTGATTGACTGATTGGTTGATTTATTGAAAGAGTAGTTGATCGATTAATTGATCTATTAATTGAGTGGGTGAGTGAATAAGTGAGTGAGTGAGTTGCTTAGCCTCGACAATGATCTTAATGGAGACATATAGCGCATGACAGTTTCAGTGTATTCGAAAACTGTTAGGGAATTGCAAATAAAACAACGTCGGTCAAATACTGTTATTCCAACTGCTAGACGTTAGGGTTCAAAACCATGCAATATTATGAACTGCATGACGTGTCATCTAATAAGTGATTGCTCAAATATTACGGGTGCTGTCACTCAAAAACATTTGGCATAATGGGAGATATATATTGGTATTCTTCCAACGTTGTTTATGCTTATCAATGCTACTTCTGTAATAAACAATATGTTGGCTTGGTTTTGTTTCAATAATAGGCGTTAAGTATTCTTCTAATTTAATTAATTATCATTAATAATATTGTAATTAAATATATTTAAAAACCAGTTTGGAGTTATAATTGTTGTTTGAATAAAAGTATAACACCTGTGCCAGCGCTTTACACACACACACACACACACACACACACACACACACACACACACACACACACACACACACACACACACACCTGAAATGTTGTTTCGCTTTCAAACGAGTTTGAATTTTGATCTTCACGCAATGCTATTATTACAGTTACTGTCCTTTTTATAGCATAAAGTAATCATAACCCTTTCTAAATATTACTAAATACTCTATTGTGATATGAAATATGGAAATTGGTAAATTGAGCCATTGGATATAGGATACAATGTTGTATCTTTATATTCGCAAAGCTGCCATTCATAAATCTTCGCACGTTAATGCATTCCAGTCATAATAATGACCACCAAAACAGCAATATTCAAGAATGTCTTTATTTTACAACTCAAGAATGAACGACAAAGGAATCTGAGCCATCCAAAAAAGGTGATGTGTGGCTTGGTGTGTTAACCAGAATAAATCGAGAAATGACGTTATCACGTGATATGACTCAACCAGCTGCGGTTTCCTGAGAAGCTGTCAAAATAATTATGTATTTATGGCCCTTTATATCGTCTGGGGAACAAAGATAACAGGCAGATAATTGTAATAAATAGTCCCTCCTTTTCTTTGTTGACATCTTTATATGATAAATGGCGTTTCTCGTTTCTTGTCAACGGCTTTGTGTCGAGATATATTAGTGTAATGCGAAAATAAATACATGAAATTGACATTAAACCGTTGATTTGTATAACCATTTTGTCAGTGATTTGTCATTATTGATTCTTTTCAGCTAGTAGAAAATACTTTCATGAGATAGATGTCTCATTTTTAACCTTAACAATATTTCACATCACAGACTCTTACTGGTTCTATGAATTATGACAAATATTTCCTCTCATTTTGATCTCTTTGGCTCATTTTTGGTTTAGTGGCTTGTTAAAAGTCAGATGGAATTTGGATTTTGTGCCAAATTATATTTCACAGAGAGACAGATAGACAGATGTAGCACTAATTCACAGTAAGATGCTAAGCAGTGTTATCATATTTATATGTCTAATTATGTTTCCTAAGAGCCACTTATCACCCCTCTCTCTAATTAATTACTTAGTTAGTTAGTTTCTTATTCCAACATCATATTGATAATTCTTTCTTTTGAGGTGTAGATCTTAAAGTGATAAATCAAAATGTTATTTTTCGTGAATAAAGAAAAATTGGTAAGATAGTAGCGAAACAAAGAAACTTATCACGACAAAACTATTTTATAATTCTTAATATTCTAAATAGCTATTAATCGAATTATAAACCTAATAAATAATTTAATTTGGAAAATTATTTAACATTTTATAATTATTTCGAAACCAGATTCAAGTCTAACGTAAGTTGCAATGTTTCTCAGATTGTTGCTGAATCAGGTTAATTAAGGCTTAAGTTTGGCTATTGATTTCTTTTAAATATGAAGTTTAGAAATACCTTCAATGGTTGGTAAATGCTTACTGCATCGATCAAAATTTAAACTGGTATTTAATTAAGCAATCTTTCCTCTAGAATTTAATTGGTTTTAAATCAGTCATTTTATGATATTTAATAACCAGTTTGGAGTACTCTCGATGTTTCTCTGTGATTATTACATGGCCTCTGTCTTGCCGAATTTCTCCTTTGCATTCTGGTTCATCTCTCAGCAATAAATAACTATCTGGGGTGGGTGTGGGATAACATTTATTATTGTGTAAATAAGGGATATATATATATATATATATATATATATATATATATATCTGACAGCTTGAAAAGGCATAATAAATTATAACTAAATAATAATTTAAAAAAACTAAATAATCTACTTCTAAGTATACTTTGTAACTATCTGCTGGTTTTAGTTTATGGGTCACTTGGCTCGCATTAGTACTAAATTTGGCTTGTAAATGTGGCTAAAATGGTCCTTTAGCAAATTGCATATATGACTTTTCAATTTTCCACGTTGGAACCTAATACATATACTAAGATATGTCTAGTGTTTTTTCAATAAGTTAGAAATCTGAAAACGAAAAAAAAAAGATTTGGTGATTAAAAATGTAAAGTTTGCTGAATTTTAAACATTACTTGTTAGAGATGCTGCTACCTAATGGGCTTCTCACAATTAGCTAAAGGGTATATTTCTGCGTTCGGAAATTTGGACAGGCATTCTTATATAAGCAACATTCGAATGACTAACATGAACTCAGGGTTATAAGTAGGATTAATACTGAGTACATTCCAGATGTGAAATATGAGAATTACCTGTATAATTTATACCTTCCAAATGAAGAAATATAAATTATGTGTCTGGACATCAAACAGTCATGATCCTTTTGTTCGGGTGTCTATTTTTGCGGAGACTTAACTAACACCGTGAACAGATTAGTGGCACCTAATGGTTTTGATGTTAAAAATGTTGAAATCAGAATAATATTGTTATAAAGAATTAAAAAAATACAAAATAGGTTATAATATAATTATATTGTAAAACTCTGCCAGTAATAGAGACAAAGAGCTAATCAAAGGAAACAAAGACATACTACAAAGACCATTAAATCCAATTACCCTGAATAATTACCATAATGAAGACAGATAACGCCCGGTTTAGGCATTATTCCCATGTGCTGTAATCTGACAAAAGATTGAGAACTATCTCATATGCTACATTACGGCATCCAATTCTATTTAACTTCATAATGATTCATGTTGCTTGTATTAATCGTATCATCTCATCAATTCTTGAATCTCTGTAGATGTGAAAATGTTTCTAAATTAGAATAGATCGAAATTTAAATGGAGCCGACTTCCACAGCAGAACTAGTCCTCATCGATACCAAAGGCAACTCATCCTCCTATAGAATATTATCTATTCCAGGTTTGGTACTACAGTCTAAGAAATAAGTCGGGAATATATCGCTCAGTTGTTTTAGTGTTTGACATTTAGTCTGATAATCCAGCCAAGATAATGTATATTTCATGCGTAACCAACATAAACATGGAGAATAAGACTCAAATATTTCTACTGACAATATTTCTGTGTGGTACAGCCGATGGGGTTATTGCAATTAACCAATCATAGAGCGCCCTTTTGTTTGGTCGCAAATCCCCTTGAGACTGTTGTGGGCTATATAAGTGAAAAGTCTCTTCCTTTTAACCATAATTAACAAACCATTGAGTGCATATTTGTACAATAGAATCGTTGGTATGCACCAAGTCGGGAATAGTCAGAAGGACATTGGAGAAGTGTTTCGGATCACCCGAAGATCGATCTTTAATATCCTGAAGCGTCACCGGGAGACCAGTCTAACGACTCCTAGACCAAGATCTGGTTGTCCCAAGAAAACTACAGCTAGACATGACCGATATATGCTCCGACTGTGCCGTAATAGCCGAACAAAACCTTCATCTCAGCTCCGTGCCGACTGGATCCTTTTCGCCAATGTTCCTGTGGCAACTCGGCTGATGAATTATCGACTTTTGAATGCTGCCTATTTGGTAAAATGACCTATGAGGAAGCTCCTATTGCAAAAAAGACACCAAAATGCTTCCATTTGCTAGGAGAGACTTACAGGCAAATTTTGTGTTCCAAGATGACAATGCTCAAGCACACCGAGCGCGACGCGTCATGGATTTCCTCGAAGATGAGAATGTGCAGCACATGGATTGGCCTGCTATGTCGAGAACCTCTGGTCGAAATCTCAGATGGACTAAACAACAAGGATACCCCCCCCCCTCCATAAACGTGGCTGAACTGACCCAGGCTGTTGTGGACACCTGGCGAAATATTCCGGATCAGAAGCTCTCAAACTTGTTTTGAGCATGTCTCGACGCTTGCGTGCCGTATATAACGCCAGAGAAGGCCACACGAAGCATTGAACATTGCTTCATATTCTTTGGCAGGATTCACCAGCTTTAACACAAGGACAAACAATTTGCATGTGGATTTCAATTGTTTTGTGAAGTTTTTGTCTACGAATAAAACATTGTTAGTATTTGTCACAGGTTTACAGAATTGGTAATAAAACAAATAAACCAGTTTTATTAAGTAAAAACTATATTCAATATCATTTAACACAATGAATTGACAATATAAAATGACACAATGCTATGAAAAATGCCACGAAAGTTATTGTAAGAGTGGTCCAAATATTTCATTTGTGCAGCATTTTGGGATATTCCAAACTTTGTTCCTAGACTGTTGTGTCGTCTAGTTACTTGAAACCTGGAGGTATTCAGTGACAAACATAGGAGAGCCGACGAAAATACTAAATTTTAAATGGTGGTTCATTCAACAACGGATTTAGTGTTCACCGTTAAGAAAGGAAACTCATCTTCTTGAGGAATATTGTCTAATCCAGGTGAAATATTAATCTCCCAAGTTAGGAAAGCATTTAATCGAAAAACTTCTGTACGATGGTTCATCTATCTCTCAAGGTAACGAAAATGTTCATCGAAAATCTGTCAATTACTAACACTAAGAAATCTTTAAATTTGTTGTGAAATTACAGGTTTTTCAGCTTAACATGTAACACATGTGGAGTAAATAGTAGTTTGATGTATCCAATAGTATAAAGGTATATAAAACGTTAACCAGACATACTGATTACAGAACTAAGAGGTCTTTTACTAAGCGAGGATATTAGGACAAAATGCTTTATATAACAACACTTAAACTCCATGATATAGACCTATATTATCGGACATCATAATTAACCCATCGGTGAGTGCTGATCCACAAATCTATAGGACCTTGGTTCAAATACCTGCGTAGTTATGCTTTAATCATCAATAGAAGGTATAAAACAGAATCATCTCAGGTGAGACCAGTATCAAGCCGATTGACCGGCTGACTCACTGTATTACTGGCTGCCTAGCTGACTACATGAGTCGATAATCCAGTCTGTCAACCACTAAGTAATTCAGCCAGTCACTCACTCACTCTCTCGTTCATCTATATTCCGGATTGTTAACCTCCCTCAGTGTTCATCACTCATAGCCGTATGGATCATGTTTGTCTGTTGAAATAATAAAACGTTATTGTGTTAGAGCCATCTGGAGAAACGAAAGACACGGAATGATAAGGAAATGAAATCTGATCCTGAACATCTAATAACGATTATATTAAGGCTACAACATTTTCATTTGATATTAAAGAGCTCGTTATTATTCATAGACTTCTTAATATTGGACTTATCCTTTTCCTTGGAGACAGTTAAATCTAATAAGTGACACAATGAAAGAGAAGAGATGGCCAGAGATAGTGTTTGATCCACATACGATTTATGTAAATTTTATTGTCAAAGTTAAAATTGACGAAGTATTCCTGGGAATAAGTAGATATGCTGAAGTGAAGATAAAATAATAGATCTTTAAGGACATAACATTCTGATGACGACACCAAGATTCATCAGAAAATATAAGAAATGCTTTTGAGGCCAACATTTTGTTATCGAATAGTAACAACAGGTTTTTGAAGATTAATCTAATAATAAATTCTATTTGTGGGATTAGTATTTGTATTAGTATAAATGTTAGTAAGACTAAAAGTAGTAACAATATTAGTAATACTGTTAGTAGCAGCAATTTATTTCAATTTGCATAGGCCTATATAAATGTAACACAAAGTGAACATGTTTAATATCAGCAACATATATGAAGTAACTTTGACTTGAGGATTGATAAAAAAACTATATGCCCGAAGATCATTATTTTTTTGGGTAAGCATATGGGTCATGATGCTTTTTGTTATTACAAAGAATTGGCTGACTGGTAACGTTTCAGACTAAAATAATGATGATGAAGTTCTTTCCATCATTCAGCTGCAATTCACAACAAAGGTGGAGGAGTGAGCATTCTGCCTAATTATTCTTTGAAGTGTGAAACCAATTTGTACTTTACACTAAGTCTTGAAAATCAGCAACATACTTTTTGTACCTGGGGGGGGGAATTTGGTCGTGTAGCTATTATCTACCGATTACACCAAACTAATGAAATATAGTTTTCTTCAAGGATTATCGGAATTTGTTGACTCTCTTGCTGCCAACAGTGGCCATATGTTAATCTTAGGTTATTGCAATATACTTTGGGATTGCCAGAGGAATACAGGTACTAAATAACAGGATGACATTCTTATATGTGCCAAACTCAGTCAGCATATGCTAGAAAGAACTCACAGACATGGTTACATCTAAGATCTTGTCATTTCCCGTGATGATGATAATTTGATCAAGAGTTTATCAGTGTCTTCCATGCTGTCTAATCATTTCCTTATTAGCATTGATGTAGCTTTACAGAAAGATTCTGTTTCAGCTAAAGTTATTCCATTGAGGAAATATTAGTCGATTGACAAAGGTGCTTTTCTGGTTGATCTATGGTCTCATCTCTGGTATTGGAACCACCAGCTGATATTATCACATCATCTGATTGATCTATATAATAGTACATTGAGGGAATTTGTAGATGAGCATGCACCGTTAAAGCCAAAGGAAATGCCAAGAAAATCACTACTGCCAGGATACAATAATGATACACCAGTTGTAAAGAAACACAGAAGGAATTACTAGAGGCTGCGGATCAGGACCGGTTTGTCTATTCATTGTGAAATGTTCATAGTCAGTAATTTTCAAGTTAAAATACTTTTGCCTCTGTTAAATCAGAATATTACAATAAAAAGATCATGCTTCGGAAATCAAAGAACTGTTTTCAGTGAATAAGGTCCTACATGAATGCGAAACTTTTCTTCACAATATTATCAACTCCGATAAAGATATGACCCATTATTTTAATAACTTCTCCTTTCAAAAGTTATTAAATATACATGATGGGTTTCCTTCTCGTATCTTACTACAGGGTATGCTATTGGTTGAATGGTCCTGGATTCCATAATAGATATATTTGAGCCTTTTACAGAGACTGTTATCAGACAATTGGTTAAAAGGTCATCTAATACTTTCTGTGCTGTTGATCATAATCCTTCATGGCTTGTGAAAGAGTGTCTGGATGTTCCGATAAACACGATTACAAAGATAAATAACTATATCTGGATGTTTTCTCAAGATCCACGAAAGCTGCCCGTGTAAAAGTATTAATAAAAACAACAGCCTGAACTTTAATATTCTAAACAATAACAGACCTGTTTCAAATCTAACATTTTATTCTAGTTATAGATAAGGGTAGTTGCTTTCCACCTAAAACATATTTAGTCAAAAATAACCTTAATGAATCATTACAGTCTGCATAAGCAGTGAAACAGTCTTGTTTCGGGAAAATAATATTTTGATGTCAATTGATCAGGTAAGCTAGTATAACTTGTACTTCTGGACCTATCTGCTGCATTTGATACAGTTGACAACAATGTACATGTCTCTAGGTAGAAAGAGATGTCCAGTCAGTAAAGTAAGGTACTTCAATGGTTTCACTCTAACTTGAAACAAATCTCCCAGAGAGTGTCTATTCATGGTATTTTATTTGATGTTCAGTTTTGGTTATCTAGTGTACCACAGTGGTAAGTTCTTGGTCATCTTGCTTTTACAATATATACCCACCCTTTTGAGATCATTGTACTGGTATGCCGATGACACTTGTATGCTGTATATATCTCTGGAACCTGAGAATGGCTTACATTTTTCCTCTTCCTTGAAATATTTAGAACACTGTGTTGCTCATATTCGGCTATGGGTAATTCAACAGTTTCTATGATTAAGTGATAATAAAACAAATATTATATATTTGGCTTAACCACATCGTGTTGAATCCCTAAGCACGCCAGTATTATAAATGGATGCTTCTTCATTTACCCCTAATTGGTTAATAACCAATCTAAGGGTTATTGTTTTAAACATATTGACATGTATGAACATGTTACGTCAGTATGCCGAGTTGCCTACTACAATCTTAAGAACATACACTGTTTAAAAGTATTCTTAACATAAGTACCACTGGTTAGTGTGGTCAATGCTTTTGTTGCATCTCATATAGACTATTATAACTCACTGTTATATGCCATATCTGATTATAACATCAATAACGTTCAGCCAATTCAGAATACTGCAGCTCACAAAGTGACAAATGCACAAACATATGATCATATCACCCCAATTCTGTACAAACTACATTGGCTATCTGTTAGACAACACAACCATGTCAAGATTTTATTAATAATGTATAAATGTATGGATGACATTAAAGCTGAATACCTGTGTGAACTCGTCGTGTCCATTAGAAAGGTTTCCCGAAAACTGAGGTCTTGCGGTGAGATACTATTGCAGGTAGCTGTGTCCTAGCGGAAGTGATATGGTGATTATGCGTTTAGTGTTGCAGCCCACACTTTATGGAATAGGTCGATGCCAATGGATATTAGAAATGCGTCGTCATTTGAAAATAATTATATATCTAAAACAGACTTGTTCAAGGTTGTTTTCATAGATAAATAATGGCTATTGCTTAAATCTCTTATTGGGGGTTTAGACATATTATTTGGGTTTCACTATATATATATATATATATATATATATATATATATATATATATATATATATATATATATATATATATATATATATATAAATTATTAAATTATATATTGGTTATATAATATAATATATTAATTGTTATATATTTTTAATAAAAGAGAGTTGCTAGAATTATACATTATTACAAATGACATATGTGCTGAGAAAAGTCTGATATTACCTTTTTGCTAAAACGATAGAGAGTGTTAACTATTTAGTCGTTGTGGTTTTTCCTATTCTGTGGTGTTAATATTAGTAAACGGAAAGAAGTAAACACGAAATTAAGTAAAGGAAAAAAATCTCTTCATATTGTTGATTACTTGTTCCTGCAGAGCTTCTAGAACCGAATGAATTTTCAAAGAATCAAAAGCTTTCTCTTAATCCACAAACGCCATGCTGAGTGGTATGTTGTGTTCCAGGCATTTTTCCTTTGGCTGGTTTATAGTATGGATGTGATCGATGGTTGAGAAACATCAAATTAATAGCAGACATCTACACAGATAACTCCACAACAGTTTGTCTGCACAAAGATAGCAACAAAATAAATCAAGATAAAGAAGGGGGACTGACAAGGTGACACTATATCACCAAAGTTATTCATAGCCTGCTTGCAGAAAATCTTTAGGACTACAGACTGGACAAAAAGGGTATCGATATTAATGGAGAAAAACTCAACCATCTAAGAATTGCAGATGATATTATAATAATAGCTCACGCTGTAAAGGACATAGAAGTAATGCTTCAAGACCTGGACAACGCAAGCCGGAAATGTCGACTGAAAATGAACATGATAAAATAAAGATCATGGCAGAAACCAGAAGAATAACTAAGGCAGTAAATGACAATGGAACCCACTTTGATCAAGTAGAAGAGTATGTTTACCTAGGCCAACGTTTTACATTAATAGAGAAAAACCAAGACAACGAAATAAGAAGAAGGATCAAAGCAGGATGGCAGGCACAGGACAATCATGAAGGGTACACTACCAACACGCTTAAAAAGAAAGGTCTTCAACCAGGATATCCTTCCAGCAATGACACATGGAGCAGATACCTGAACATTAACAACAAAATGGAAAAGAAATTGTCTGCAGCACAACACAACATGGAACGAAAAAATGCTTAACATCACCTATAAATACCCCCCAAAAACTAACAATTGGGTGAGCGGGGCCAAACTAAAGTTAGGGATATTATGGAAATAATTAAAAACAGAAAATGGACATGGACAGGTCACATCAGCCGCAGAACGGATAATAGATGGAGTACAGCATTGACAGGGTTTGGACACCCATGGGTGGCAAAAGAAATCAAGGAAGGGCAACGAAAAAGGTGGAGAGATGAACTACAACAGTACTGGGGGCAATGTGAACTGGTACTTGAGAGCAAGAAACCGAGACCTTTGGAGGAAACATTAAGGGTTACGTCCTGCAATGGACTGATAATGGCTGAAGAAGATGATGATGATGATATTAATACTTTATCATAAGACAAAGTAATTAACAAACAGACAAAAAACACCCACAAAAAGCTAATTTTTAATTATTATTGTGATTTGTTACGGCATATTATGAAAATTGATATTATATGTGCATTATATACATCATATACATTTTGTACCACATGGAGACTTCATACCATATTATCACATACACAATTCAATCACATGTGCATTATACATATCATATACATTATTTTATACTACATGCAAACTTTATACCATATTATCATAATAGTTCAATCTCCTTAAGATTTGGAGCCATTAGCACAGTCCTAGCCTATGAACCTATGAATTTCAATGGCATAAGGTTTCATAGTGGCTTTGTTCTCGCATGGGGTCACTGATGAAATCCAATTGGGTTGTCATTTTTAACAACCTGTGGGAAATATATGTATGTGCAAATTAGTGCGGCCATTATCGAAAATTCTATTATATTTTATATTGTCGAATGTTTGCACGGAAATGTCACAAAGTGATGTCCATTCCTATGTTTTCACGGTCAATTGTTAGGATAATCACTATTAGGAACTCGCAGCATATATATTTATTCCAAATATGACAATTAGCCACAGGTATTATCGCCAAGCCTAGCTTCTTCAATAGCTCTGGCAGTATGCATGATAATGAGATAACAGTTTTGTCTACAACCATATTTTTATGTTCAAGGCTTATGATAAAGGCAACTTAATAGTTACAAAATGCATATTTTCTATTTAATGTCAATTAGTCCATAGCATCATTACTGAAAATATTCTCATAAACTCATCAGCACAGGCCAAACTCAAAGAGGAAGGTGAGAAGTTGTCTGAAATCTGTCTCTGATGAACGACATCGGATGTGGAAAAACATTCCCATCCACTACTATCAATCAACAATGATGTACTTTACAATATTGTCAATAATCAGGGTCAATGTCAGCGAGGCCGTACTTATTGGTGAGAAGATGGCACATTCGTTCCGCAAGATTTTCAGTCAAGTGAAGACGATGGACCAGCTTAAACGAGGCATGAAAGTCGGTGACAAGATAGCGTTTGACTTGGAGACAATCTTGTTTAATTTGGATATGGTCGGACAAAAGTTACAGTTGCAGCTGGCACCCTTATTCCAATGTGAATTTTGCACGATACCTCTCTCGCTCATAGATAAGTGTATGTACACACGGGAAGGGAATGAATCTACCGTAGCCAATCATCTGGGATTGAAACAAGTCTCTGCTCCTGCTCCAGATATTGTCATAGTGGATATGCAACATATGATGTATCACATTGTTTGGCCACACGAGGGAGACGCCTCTGATTTTAGGTAGAATATCAAGCACCGTCTATCCTGCTACTGTGCTGGTACAGAGCAGGTTATAAACTTCGATAGGTATGATGATCTGTAAGCTAAAGATCACGAAAGAATGCCACATGCTGGTGAGGGTTACACACATAATATATCACCGCCAATAGTCCACTACCCAAGTGGGATGCCATTGTCAAGAACAAGCACAAGCGGAAGCTCTCACATGTGCTGTCCCTATTCAACATCGGTCTTAATTTAACAGTGGACAGTTGAGATGATGGTGCGTTCACACACGATGAGGCAGATGTCCCTATGATAGCATACATGCTATAACCCCCAGAATTTGGTAATGATGTAATTAGAATATCAGTGATGATACAGATGTCTTTGTGATGTTAGTATACTATGTATGGAAAATGCCATGGCTTGTTCACTTCCTGGGAGGGTTCCCAACGGCTCCTTGCTGGAGTAAATATTTTTTGTTGACTTCCATTGTAAAATATTATAATGTTGCTGCAGTATATGATTAGTTGTTGGTTTTGATAGTTGTTATGAATTATGGCACCTTTTATACTGTTTCTTGTGGCAATTAAATCAGAAGTTAGACCACTTCAATTATCAGTTATCACATTCAAACTGGAAGCCATATCACTTAAGTGAGGCCATCACAGGAACCATTGATGATCAAGGATAATCCAGGATATTATATTCCTGTGATGGATCAATTGGGAATTGGCTTCTTTTAATTATGAATTACAACTACGTAATCAATACTGATATATATTGCAATTATATTATGATTATATATGAAACATTAACTTATATTATATATTATTTGGAACATTTAACATGTATTATTATTGCAAAATTAGTGTATACGAGGTGTTGCTTTCTTTCCGTTGCCTTTTTAATGGGGTTTTTTCTGCTTCTTTTTTCCTGTTTCCTTTTTCTTACAACCTTAATATTAACTGATTAATGGACACGATACGTTGTCATTGCTGGTCATTTCTATTATTCTTCGCATTGTCATCACAGTTTTCTGTCGATAAAGACTGATCGTTAGATCTTTACTTGAGAAGATCGATTTATTTCAGAGGACACGTCGTCGAGGGTCAGTTAATAATTGAATTTCCATAAATTGTGCGTAGATCAAATACTGTATCTGGCTATATTCCCTCTCACTGAATTAGGTAATAGATTTATGCGACTCTAAGGAAACGGATAAGTTCAATATTGAGAGATCGTTACGAATAATATAGAGTTCTCCAATACCAAATGAAGAAAAAAACAGCAGCCTTAATATAATCGTTATTAACTTTAAGGAACCGATCTCATACCCGTTTCATTTCTTGTCTTTTTATGTCCGGATGACTCCAAGAAAATAAAGTTTTAAAGTAGAATGAATAAAAACTAAACATATAGGAATATGGAAACATGATCTTATAAAAATTACTTATGGGATCTGGCCTTAACTAATAGTTTCGTCATTATAAAGGTTAGTTAGTAAAACTGTCAGACTTTGTAAAGGTTACTCTTTCACTTCCATTTTCACGCAGGTAATTGTGTAGTATTCAAGTCAAGAACTAAGTGGATTTAATACGTACCCGTACTTTTGTCTTTATTTCAGAATGAGCCAAAACACCAACATTCCACACTTCTGGAGGTAACAGCTCATTTCACAGCCCATCCGAATTAATTTCCAACTTAGTAATGGCCATTCCGTGATTTTTGTGAAATGTGTCAATTTGGGAACCAACGTAAGACTAGATTGATAGATAATTAAATATAAAACATTATTGGACTTCAATTATTTAATATGGTGCCCTTTGTTAGTTGTCTCTTCAACTGCATTTTAAATTTTATATATATATATATATATATATATATATATATATATATATATATATATGTTGTGTGTGTGTGTGTGTGTGTGTACAAAACACTGTTATACCAATAACACTTGGACAACGAATTCATTGATGTTAGAAGGGTATATCCACAATAACACAATATTTATATATCGAATACATTTCCCGAGGCTCCATGTCTCTTATTCTTGTTTGAATTTTGTCTAAAAAAATTAGTACTTCAAAGTAATATCAGTGTGACGTAGTATCTACTACTGAAAGTTATTTTTATGTAAACATTCTCAGATACATCCAGGCAGTTATTTATGTTACAAAGAGATGACTTGGAAAGGGAGAATTCCAAAAGAACTAGGAATTATCTATGACAGAACTGGGAATCGTAACCATGGAAACCACTAGGAAAGACATAATGCTGATTAATTTGTAAATCAAATTACTTCAGTCTACACAAGTGTATCCTCGTTATAACTGGATAATTAGAAAGCGACATTGAAGTTACACAAAAAATATTAAATATCAGAAAATGACAATTTAAATATCTATGATGGCATTTTTTAATTATCAACTTACATTTTATTGATGTCAGTTTAAAATCAATGTCTGAATAATCAAGATCATTAAGGTATTTCAAAACATCAACTTTATGACTTACAAATATCAACACTAATTACTAGATTAAGATTAATAGTGTCATAATATGATTTGATTCAGAATAATTATAAATATTTAAAACATATTTCCAAACTAAAAATTAAATGTTTCAAAATTTATTCGAATTATCAGAATTAACTGAGTTTCAAAACAATAACTGATTTGGATTAAGTTACACGATGATGTGTTATCTTTTCTTATCAATTTAAAAGGTAGCTACTTATCGAATTGTTAAGTATATGTTGCGTATGCGTGGGCGCGCGTATGCGTGCCATATAATGCCTGTCTATTTTTCGGATTGACGGAGTTTATTTTCGAAAACTTTCCCGACATTTTTGGTGATGTGATGTTACCATAAAGAATTTAGTGTACATATGTGCTACACCTTCATCACTGGGCTACATGCATCTTAATTGAAACGTACTGTTCATATGTCTATTTGTCTAACACTCAAATACAATTTGACGAAAAATCTAATTCTACCTGACATTTACCAAGCCGCTGATAAAAACTGAATAAAAGAAACTAAGGTTAGAGGAAATAGCTGTTATAATTACAGCCAATAAGAACCTACAATCAGAGATAACACTAATCATACAACACCTATTTTGTAAAGGTAATTTTCGAGACTGGAAATAATATTTATCAACATGAGAGTTATTTATAAATAACCAACGACTTAATGTTAGTTTCGGGTAATTATTTTCGTATTACACGAAATCATCTCGACACAAAGATGCCGACAAGAGCAGAAAACACATCATTTAGCGGATAAAACTGTCAACAAGGAGAGGGAAAGACTATTTATCACAATTATTTGCCTGCAAAATGCGTTCCCCAGACAATGTAAAGGGCCATAAATATATGATTATTTTGATAGTTTCTCTAGAAATAGCAGCTGGCTTAATCATATCACGCCATGACGCTATTTCCGGTTTATTTTTGTAATCTGGGCTAACAATAAATCACCATTCCGGATTGGTTAGATTCCTACGCCGTTTATCCTTTATGTGTAAAATATTTACATTCTCCGATATTGCTCTTTCGGAGATAATCATTTTATCTGGAATATGTCCACGTTTGAGGAATTGTTTGGTAATTAACAAGAATCGCTGTATTAATGTCTGTCTGTCAAGTTTAATATTGTTGTATTGTAAATCGCTTTTCTTTGTTCTGTGATTAGAAATATAGAACGTTGTTAACTAAACCTAATGCTTCTATTTACCAATGTCCATACTTTCTAGCAAAATAATTTATTGAGTAATGTGCCATAAATCAATATGAGTTTTAATCACAGACACAACTGTTAAATTCTTTTAGGTCTCCATTTGCAATACCCTTCATTATAATATTAGGAATTTATGATGAATCCCACTTTCATCATCTTAAGGCCAATTATTGTATTAATTATATTTTTCAAATGCCATTTGTATATTCATTTAAGTCTAAGTTACACCATTTCTGCTTGTTATCCTTATTTAGACTTATAAGGATATTTCTATTTTTTAGAATATGTTTTTCATGAGACTTTCAAGGACATTTTCTTCGTAGTCGATATAATAAATAATAAACATGGGTGTATATATTGAGTGATTGAGTGGGGGAGCGAGTGAGTTAATGAGTGGCTTGTTTACTCTAGAAGCTGATAACATATGGGATACATGGAAGAGAACAACTCCCTAGGGCCTAGGGAAACATTCCGCAAACTCACGTATAAGTTGGATTCGTACCCTAGACCTGTGGGTTTCCGAGAGAGACGGGCTAACCACTGTCTACTGGGGGTATCGGAGTTTCCAGGGAACACCGTGATTTGTTTCTAGAGATGAAGATCTGCTGTACAATATTACAAGTAGAACTACGTCATCACGTTATCCATTCAGCCTAAAGTGTGGAGAAACGATCACACCAATAGCAATATTTTACGTGTTTCATTACATCACCGGGAAACTCTAATAATACCCTTAAAATGTCAATCTGTTATATTATGATTCTTTAATATACGCATAAACTTACTAAGTATAGTTATTTACTGTAGCAAAATGCCCATTCTGTTGAATACGATTTATATTGTATTATTAAAAACACCAGATGTTCTTCATGTTTTATTTTGTAAACGTCCAGGTCAAGGTAATTATTTGACCCGCATTAAAATTAATAAAACACCAACTTGTAATTTTTTCTTATATTAATTAAGTAATTGATACTGGGCATGTAAAGATAAATTCACAAGTAGAAGAAATATATTAGATGTAACACCTCAAAAGATCTGAAGGCTTAAAGGAACAGTTAACCCTCAGATCTTATTTCTTAAATATGTAATGCTTAGAACATTAACCAACAATTCCACAATAATAATCACGAAATATACCTGATATCATATATATAGGGAAATAATCCAAATTACTGGAGGGCCGGCATTATGGTTGCATCGGATGCCAGATTCGAAGGCGGGAAGGAAAAAAGTCAAGTGAGCCGGTGGTACACAGAGTTCACATAGTTCACCTGTGTCTCACCTGTCAGTGTTCTCGTTTCTCCTCGCGCTTTTTTCGATGATTTCGCTTTTTTCGAGACAATCTGACTGCAGCATCTTCATCTTGTAATGGTTTCTTCTGGCTCAAACAGATATGGCTGTGTGCCATCCATGGCGTAATTTTAACAAGATTATTGCGTTTTGTTCTTGAATTATTCCTGGCTAACACTTGGGTATATGCCTTTTTACGGGCTATGCAGACTTCCGGTTAAACTGCTTGGTTGCTAGAGACTGAGAGAATCATTTATATTGTATTTTATTTATAACAAAATAAGAGTTAGTAATTACTTTGAGATGTAGTTGCATATCACTTATTAAGCACATGAAATCAAACAAAGAGCGTGTGTGTGTGTGCGAATGCGTGTCCGTGAAATATAAGTGCCTCTCTGTTTCTTCAGTTATTCAATAATAACCCAATAACCCAATTTTTGATGTTGTGATGTTACCATAAAGAATTTAGTGTACTTATGTACCTATGTTCTACACATTAATCACTCCGAAACATGGATAGTAATTGGTATGTGATATATGTTTGTTATTTGTCTAACACTCAAGCAAAATTTTACGAAAACCCCAATTCCACCTTACATTTAATAAGCTGCTAATAAATCTGAATCAAAGAAACTAACATCAGAGGAAATATTTCTCTTAATTCATAAAACCAGTAAGAATGCGTCATCAGAAATATTGCTAAACTCACAAAATGAGCAAACTATCTCTTTCTAGATATATTTTGTAGAGGCTGCAAAGAGTCAACAGTGCCATATTAGATTTTCGTACACAAAAGAGTTATGAATATCCAACCGGATAATATTCACTTTCATGTATTTGTTTTCGCATTACACGAAACGGTCTTGTCACAAAACCGTCGACACGAACCCAAGGATGCCACTTATCACATTGTTAAGAAATAAACGGAGGGACTATTTATCACAATAATATGCGTGCTCACTGTGTGCACCAGAATATAGTTTTTCAGTCACATCACGTGATGATGTTATTTTTGGTTGATTCAGATTACCTCATATTATAATATACCGCCATTATGGATAGTTTAGGTTCCTACGCCGTTTATCAATGACGTGTAAAATAATTACTTCCTCTAATATTACTCTTTTATCTGGAATCTGTCGACGTGATAATAATTGTGTTGTAATTAATAAGTATCTCTGCATCAATGTCTGTCTGTCAGATTTAATAGTACTTTGCTTCAATCAAAATTCAATCAGTGTTACCATCGTTGCTCTTTGAATGCGAAAACAGTGTATCGTTCGGTATATCAAATGTTTCTATGATAATAATAAATAATAATAATAATTTATATTTAATAAAGCGCCCTAACTAGCAGGAGCCATTCAAAGGCACTGTACACATAGTATGTAATATAATAATACCCCATATAATATGTCTGTATTTACCAATCTCCATATATTATTTCTTAGATAGTTTATTGAGTAATAAGGTGATAAATCTTAGTTGTTTCAAAGACTTTAGAGAGGTTTATGAATATTCACTTTGTTTACTATTGAGGGATATTAATTCATCTTCAAAAAGGTCAGTAACTATAACAATGTCATTGAGGAAGGATCTAAATTTAAAATGATTTAAAAAGAAAACTCCGTTTAGTTCCGATATTTTATAAACACATCTGCCACCAATATGGCTTTAGAATAATCATAGACACAATTAGGAAATTTGTTTAGCTTATTTAGAATATCTTTTATTATGTTATTAGAAGGTTATAAGAAATACCACTTGCATCATCTCAAAGCCAATAATTTCATTATTAAGTATCTTTTAAGTTTTTCAAATGTCGTATCTATGGTTGTGTCTGTTACGGACGTATCTATTGCTATATTTATCAGGGACGTGTCTATGGCTATGTCTATCACGGACGTGTCTGCGGTTATTTCTGTCACAGATTTGTCTATGGCTATGTCTATCATAGACGTATCTATGTCTATGTCTATCACGAACGTATCTATTGTTATATTTATCAGGGACGTGTCTATGGCTATGTATATCACTGAAGTGTCTATGGCTATGTCTATCACGGACGTGTCTATGGTTATGTATAACATAGACGTATCTATGTCTATGTCTATCACGGATGGATCTATGACTATATCTACAACGGACGTGTCTATGGCTATGTCTGGCACGTGTCAATGACTGAACCAGACATCTGGCACCTGCTTTGAAATACTTACTTGGTTATTTCTGAAAGTGATTTCATCTTTCACTTCGCTACATTATCACTTGGTTTATTTAGCCTACAATGTGCAAAAAGGTAGCAACAAAATAGAAACACGTTTCCTATTTCCACTAGCCCATTGGACCGTGTCTAATGATACCCGCCAAAGATGTCTGTTCAATATTCAGATTCTTTAATATAATTAATAGCTTATTAAGTATAGTATTTATTGTTGTGAACTGTCCATTCTGTTAAATACGATTTATATTGTATTATTAAAAGTACACGTGAAATTGTCTATCCAACATACTCCTACTGTATGCCATAAAAGTGAGGTAATTTTTCTAATCCGAGTGTTATCTGTTTTTGACGGATGCCAGTGAAAATAAGTAAAGCACTAATTAGCTATTCCTTTCATTAATTAGATACTTGATGCCTTCGGTGAAAAGGTTTTTAATTCCTGTACAAGATTTACTGAAATCTAACACGTAATCAAATCTAACATGATAAATGAACACTCATTGTGTGTGTGTGTGTGTGTGTGTGTGTGTGTGTAGGTCTGTGTGTTTTAGGGTACATAGTAAGAGGCAACAGGCACAGAGCATCAACATATATAAACATCCTTCGAAACCTACCTCCATAAATCTAAATACAAATATACATACATTAATCTAAAAATAAAATGTTCATACCTACACATATTGATAAATGTGTGCGTATACCTAAGCATGTGTCTGGTCTACTCATCAGCCTGTGGGAACCAGCTAATTCGCTTTTCGTACGCGACAAATATGTCACGCCCACAGGAAAGCTGCTACATGCAGGCTACGTACAAAAAGCGGAAGCACGTAAAAAACATACCATTTGATACCACAGCTCGCAACAAACACGTGCGTGTGGTTCAATGGTGGTTCAATAACTGAATAAATCCTACATATATGAACCATGTATCAATACACGTCCGACTGGTCTGGCGTCGAAGTTCTTCTCTAACCTAAGTGAAAATGTTACCCTTAGCGTGTTAACAAACATTATAGTTTGTTCATAATAAAGAGAATGCACACTAACTCAGTATGGACTCACTAAAGCGATTAAACTAAAATAAAAACAAAGTAGCAATACCGCACAATGTATTATTACTGGACTAGAACGAAATATCGTCTCAAACCTGAGTAAATACTATGATTATACAAATAACTAAACAAATCCTACCTATATCAACTGTATCGACAGACCTCCGACAGGCCTGAGGGAAAAGTTACGCCTTTCGTAGGCTCTTGGGGCGTTAACAAATATTACAATTTGTTGAACACATGATAAGTTGTACACCACTTATGTATGGAAGTAGCGAAGTTCAATATTCATTTAGTATATATTCAAGATAACTACTTTGACATCATAGCTTACATTCAACAGTAAAAATTGTTAGCCCTTTTATGGGCTCTCAGCGATTCAATCAATATAACAGTTTCTTGATCACGTTAAAACTTTGTTGCTTATCCTACCTACACATGGAACTAGCGAAGTGACTCTCCCTGATTGATCTTAATTGACAGCTCACTTGATTTAGGACGACTTATTTAGTGTTTGATGCTGATTGGCTGTATCACTGGTAACTCATTCACGCATATCACACCAATATCTAGCTAATATTATTATTGTTTTTAGCCAATGTTTCCTACTGCAGAGCCAAAATGGCTACGTAGCAGTTTATGAAAACCCAATGTTGATCATATTGTTGATCATATTAGAACAGTACTACAGAGAGAGTGTCTCAGATAACATATGGTGACAGTTATAGGTGGATTATTTTAAACAAGTCGAGTGAGTGAATGAGCAAGTGAGGAAATGCATGTTCAGGGTTTGTGTGGCCTTTTATTACTGATACTGATACTGATGGTTACTTAATATGAATAATAAAGGCACACTGAAATAGAATAGCCTTAGAGGAAATAGTGAGAAACATGATTTGATGTTGTTTTCGAAAAAATAATGCATGGCCACGTGTAACAGCGTGTGCATAATGTGAGAAAACATGTTGTTTGGTGTTAGGCGGTTTATTTAGATCACTGACCAGTATATGTACAGTCACAATATAACCAAAATATCTGTGTATTACAAAGAAAAACCACCAAAATGATAAAACATGTTAACAATCTTATCACATATATTGCTTGTAATAACTAATAAATAACCATTAAATATCATAATTTATATTCAAACATTAAATCGTCAGCAAACTGGTTGAGCACCTAATAAAGAAACGTCTATTACGTTTATGTTGACGTTACCATATTAATCTTGAGTTTGATTTATTTATATAATGTAAGATGAGAAAAGGGAAAATAGAACCAATTAACTGGATGACAAAGCATCAAGTGATTTGGCAACCATACTTTTCAAACACCGCCTTACTTTCACTAATGACCACCTTGATCCCTGGTGAACTAAACATGTAGTGTAGTGATATCTGGTATTAATCAAATATAATACCTTTATACATACATCATCATTGAATGGTTAGAGCTTCAGTAAATACTTTAACCTAGATCTGGGATAACACAAAATGAAACATGTTCCCAAGATTATCCGACAACGAGTGTCTTACTTTATATACCTGCTATATAAAATACAAGGTTCTGCTTTGAAAATGATTGAAAACTGATAATAACACCTTTTCTCTGGAATTTGATTGAAACTAATATTTTACTGCTCACTAACGGCGATAGATAAAATAGATAATGCATCAACGATCGTATGATTTGTGTCACTAGATGGCACGGAGGTAATTACTTGGGACAAGCACGATTCAATCACATTATTGATACAGGCAAATGAGTGTTGGAGTTACAAACAACACACAACTAGTCCATGCACTAAGATTCTATAACATTAAGTTCTAATCGGCCATAGTTAGCCTTATAGCATAGTAAGTAAAATCAACGAATGGACATGTGTGGATATATATATATATATATATATATATATATATATATATATATATATATATTTATATATATATATATATATATATATATATATATTGTGTGTGTGTGTGTGTGTGTGTGTGTATGTGTATAGAGACCCATGTCATTCTGCCTATATATGTATGTACGTAGGTATATGACACTACATAATACACATACAGTAACGTACTTAATAGTATGTATCAGTAAGTGAAATAGGTATGTGAAAGAGGCGATATTTATAAGAAGTAATTTAACACCATATCCTTCCCGTATATATTTAACTGCACGCGTACTCCAACATGACAAGTCAGTTTTATTGCGGTATTGTAATCTCAAGCAGAAAGTTTGCAATTATTCCTATTTATCGGGCAAAAAATACCGGAACAGGGCGATTTGAGTATTAGCCTTATCAAATGGTAGAGCCAAACTGATTTTATTTTCGAGGTTGTTTTTTCTAGTTTTTTATATTGCATCCTTTTTGTGCGATGTATTTACTTATGTTGGCGTTAATGTGAATGAGATAATAGGTGCAATCTTAATACGATGTCGTATGTCGATGTAATAGTGATTGTCACTAATGTTATTGTTTACACTTATTTATGTCGATGTAATAGTGATTGTCACTAATGTTATTGTTTACACTTACTTATTAGTCGATGTAATAGTGATTGTCACTAATGTTATTGTTTACACTTATTTATGTCGATGTAATAGTGATTGTCACTAATGTTATTGTTACGGTTTTATTTCTTACTCTTACTCTTACCGCACGTGTGTGCAGTATCCTCACTTTGTAATTCTTTATTTCCACCGGTGTATGGTCAAGGACAGACTCTGTTGTTTTAATTAATTACTTCATAGAATTCAAGTCTCAACATAATATGGTCCGGAATTTATGAAATATCAACGAAATTATTATCTGAAAGACATCGCTTACCCACTAACATACATTATTAATTTGTCATATTCAAAGGGAGTCGTTGACGAAAATATGAAAATAGTCAAGGTCATACCTATCCATAAATCTGGTGAAATATATAAATTTAGCATTTATAGACCAATCAATCTACTGCCTGCATTCTCGAAATTATTAGAAAAAATAATGTTCACTAGATTATTATCCTTCATAAATAAACGTAATATATTATACAAACGTCAATACGGTTTTCGAAAGAGTCATACTACAACGCATCCACTAATACATTATCTGAACCACATTGCCAATGCCAATAACAAAGCTAACCCAGAACTAACAATGGGGATATTCTTTGACTTAAAGAAGGCCTTTGACACAATAAATCATGAAATATTATTGCAAAAATTAAAACGATAAGGGATTAGAGGTATTGCAAATAATTAGTTACGTAGCTATCTGACAAATAGGAAACGATATGTAAATTATGACAATCATTCGTCGAAAGTATTGGAACTAATGTGTGGGATTCCCCAGGGTTCCATTTTAGTACCCCCCTTTTGTTTATCTTGTACATCAATGATATTGCTAATGCCCTTCCCACAGACAATTTATTATCTTTTGCTGATGATACAACGTTAAATCTTTCACACACTGATATCAAATTCCTCTATTCTAATGCCAGCTTTCACTTGCAAAATGTACGTGTTGTTTGTTAATATGTTATGCCCAAATGCCGACAATATCAAGTATCTCATTATATGTCAGAGGAAATAGGATTAAACAAATCAACACTCGACTATAAATGAATACGAAATAGCTCAAATTGCAGGTAGTTGGAGGGAAAAATCAATACAATTTCTGGGAATACAAATTGATGAACACTTGACATGAAAGTACCACATTCAACATACAAATAAAACAATGTCAAGAAGGTGATAATAAATAAAGTAAAGACCTTCTTGTCTAAGTCAACACTTCAAACTTTATACTTTTTATTAATACAATCTCGGATACTGTATGAAATATCAGCATGAGGTCCAGCAATTCACACTGACGAAAATAATAAAGTATTTAAACTTCAAAAAAAGCTATTTTATTTGAATAATAAATAAGATGGCACACATATCACGCACTGATCCGTTGTTTAAATGCTGTAAAATAAATATAAATATCAGACCTGTATGTACCACAGTCTATTCCTTTCGTGCATGACTATGAAACAAATAAACTCCCCATGTCGATTAACAATATGTTTAGAAATAATTACGATATACACCTACACAGGCATACGCGGCGAGCTTTAAATATCTATATTGATATACCACGAAATATATTTGTCGAAAATCTCCCAAAATGTATTATTGAAATGACCATCATGGAACAGTGGTAAGACAGCCATTGAGCTACGCTGTTTCCTCACATAGGTGTACACATGTCAATCTTGATTTAAGTATATTTTTAAAATGTATTCCATTGTTATTGCCATTATATCCGTATATTCATGTATTGCACTCCTTTTATGTTAAATAAAATCAATTCAATTCAACTAAAATATCATTAGTTTAAATGTTATACACATTTTAAGTTTGTGATGATTTTCAGCTGCTTTGCATTTACTTAACGGACTCGTTTTGATTGAGATAATAATAGAAAACTGTGGACATTAAGATGAGAGAAGTCTACGCGCTTAAATTTCGAATTTCATTCGGATATGGAAAAATTATAGTAATATAATAATACAATTATCAAGCAAACTTTCGCTTCCTACCCCAAATAGGCATTTAACAGTTATACTTGGCTTTCTCAAAAGTGTCACATTTTCATAAAAGGAAGCCAGGTATTCACTTTGTATTTGGCCCCAAAAAGTATGTTTCAGTGGAGTACTGTCATCCATAGATGAATACTAGATCAGTTAACCAGTGTCTGCTTGTTCCCAATAGAGACATTCCAATTGAGATTTTCTAACCTAGTGTGGACATTTTGAAACTGATAACGAGCTACTTGGCATCGAATTAATGATTTAATGTATATATCTAATTGATGGTTTGTTGATATTTTAAATATGATCTCATCTCAGTCGTCATAGCTTTGAGATAAGTTTCTAATTGAAAAGTTGTTATTACGGAATAATGAATTTTATTAATATTTTAGTGTATTCAATTCCTCATAAAAGTTACTGGTGAGGTGGGTGCTGAACATACAACTT